>NDGM011176413.1:0-18051 GCA_002564305.1 Octomys mimax | reverse complement strand
TCGTAAGTCTATAATCTGTTCCCATAGCCTTTAGGGATGTCCTTTGTTTAGTACTTTGAGCCTACAGGAGGGAACTTGCTGGTCTACAGCTAAGAACACTGGCCAATGCTACCCATCTACACTGATGCATGCTAAGGGCGCCTTTAAAGAAAGAGCTTTCTTGTTTCCTCCTACCCCTCAATAGTTTCTACACTTTTGATTGTAGATATGCAGTTGCCTTCCTTACTCTGCTTTCCTGATCAAGTTCTTTTGGTTTCCACTACCCACATGGAGCCCAAGCACCCTTATCAAGCCTGCATGAAAGGCATGCAAAGTAGAGTGTGTATGTACACATCTTCTGCCTGCTAAGAACACCAGTTATCACTGTGGAAATGTCTCCTTATGAGCATGGAGAACAGTAAGAGGAAGCCGGTGTTTTCAGATCCATTGAAGTCTCTATGGGCAGAAGGAAGACAAAACCCTTGATGCGTAGGAGAAAGGTGAGGTTTATATATAACAGTGTAACTGTGGAAATCAATAAAGAGATGTGCACTTGGGTCTCTTTATTTTCTTACTATGATTATATTTATTTCCTGTTTTCCAAACATCATAAAAACAATATAATCAGAGATACAAGTAATATCCCATGCGACCTCTAATCATCTCAAGACTCAGCCAAAAGTCTTGCAATAAAAAGTATATTAGAGCACTTATAGCAGAAAAATATGTACCTCTTACTGCTCTTAGGCAGAGGTAGGTAGTATCAGAAAATCACAGTCCAGGACAGTGTGTCAGGAAATGGTTCAAAGCCCTTCTATGGCAGGCATCTTAGTGTTAGTCCACGGTTGATATTTGGGGTTGGCCCAGGTGGAGGGCAGAGGGTGTCCTGTGCAGGATAGGGTCCTTAGCAGCGTCCCTAACCTCCACACAGTGAGTGCTAATAGTTCTTTCCTAGTTGTAACAAAGATGTATCCAGATACTGTTACATTAAGGAGACTCCCCAGTTAAGAAACAGTTCTTAAAGACTGGAACAAGGGAACACTTTGCAAAGACAAAGTACAGAGAGAGAGACAGACAGAGAGAAAGAGAGACAAAGAGTTACTTGCATGCAAATGTAACTTTAAAAAAATAAAAGAATTGTCCTTTAAATCTCAAGGCAATTTTACCTTATCTCTGAAATATTTGGAGAGTAAGAGTGATTACAATTTTTAATATAAAGAGCTAAAAATATCTCTTTATATGCCATCTCCCTCCACTTCAGATTTTATAATGCAAACAGATTCCAGGTTGCCTAAAAGACCCCTTATCCAATTTAACATTTCAAATTTGAAAGCTCTGAGTTTATATTCTTAAATTTCATTGTTTCATATTTATAAGGATGAGTGTTATCAGCTTTGTGCTTTAAATAAGCATTACTTATTCTTTTTCTGCTCAGATCTCAGCCTATGTGGTGGGCAGTTTCTTATGTCATTTAGAGAGCGTCATTCCTTACCCAAGCCTAGGACACATGGGCTTCCCAGTAAAGCTGGCTCTTTATCCCCGATGGCCACAATTGGCTGAAGTTTCTGTGCTCAGCCCTGCTGGCTCTTACGGGACTCAGAGGCCAGCAAGAACACTTAGAAAAATCATTCTCCCTCCCACCTTCCCGGCCCACAGACAGTCTTACTGAAATAATAAGCAAATCTCTGCCCTGGGAATATGAAAAAAAAAAAAAATGACAAAAGCTACCATGTTAATCTGCTAAGCTGCCCGGCATGCCCAGTGAAAATCTCCATCTGGAATTGGGGACTGGAAGTATGAGCAGACCATGGGCAAGCTGCAGACATGCTTCATGGTACATAAAAGACACCAAACCAAGCCAGCCTGCATATCCACATCTAGGATATCACCTGCTGGCCATACTTGCCCCATGTGTGGCCTTTCTTCTGTGGTGTTTACTATAACAAGGGACCAATGGACCCAATCTACCACTTTCAAATCGGAATCAAACTTATTTTAAAGTACTGATGCTTTTATTTTTAATTTTCATTATTTTATTTTATTTTATTTATTTTAGGGAAGGGTGTACAGGGTGTTCAAGGTCTCACTACTAGATCCGGCTCATAATGATCCACCTGTTTACAGCCTCCCAAGAGCTGGGCTTACAGGCATACACCACCACACCCACTCCAGTTTACCTTCTCAGTGTGCCCCAGGGGCGGGGCTGGCACAATAGGCCAGTGGATCAAACCCCCGTCCCTTGAACCTGCTTGCAGGAGCTTTAATCTGCTGAGCTATTTGGCCAGCCCTGCTGATCCTTTTAGACACTGAAGGTGAGAGTTAAGAAATTTCACTGCTTTTTAAAAGTTCGGTTTATTAGATTACGGCTTGTTTAGAGTACAATTCTCCTGTGTATCTGCTGGAATCCCTGAGTGATACTAGATGATGTGTGTGTGTGTGTGTGTGTGTGTGTGTGTGTGTGTGTGTCAGTATTGGAAGCATCTTGGGCAGATACAAGTTTTCCCTTTTCCTTTCCATTCCCTACAAGTACACAGAAACACACACACACACACACACACACACACACACACCATTCTCCAAGTTGGCAAATATTGGCTGAGAGCAAAATCCTTTAAGTGCAGACACCCTGCCAAATTCCTATCTGGGAGATTCCTTTCCCAGCATCACAGAGGTGTGATGTGAACTGTGGGGACACAGCAATTCAGGTGAGGAATTCTAATTGTTCAGGACAAGACAATGAAGGCACATGTGCAGGTAATTCTGGAATCCTTTAAGGTAAGATTTTGGTCTTGGAAAAAAAAAAATTTAGAAGAGGAGCTGGAGTTGAATAGGCGGAATAAGGAGGAGAAGGACAGAGGAGAGGGGAAGAAAAGGGAGGAATCGTGAATCAGATCTAGTGAAAAGAACACAGCACAAAGAATGCAGAGCTAGACCCAAGAATGGAAATCCATTAGATTGAAGCAAAAGATTTTTTATGAATCAGTGATCAGACTGGAGAGACAAACCTGCAGTGGAACAGAAATTTTGCACCATCAGGTCAAAGTCCCTGAATCTTACAGTTCATCTGTTGGTTCTCCAGGTAGAGTCCACAATATCAGCTGCAGGGGTACAATCCCCAACTAGATGAAGGTGTAAATTCTCAAGTGATCCCAATTCAACTTCCAGAACCAGACAGTGATGAACAAAACCAGCATCTAATAAATTCTCATGCTCAATAAGTTTAAGACTCACTGTCATAAACAAGAGGGAATCACTGAAGATTATTGAGCAGAGAAGAAATTTCACTGTGTGAAAACCAGGAAAACTCATTTTTTTTTTTAGCAGCACAAACTATGAATCATTCATTCAAAGTTTGAGTTGTTTCATGTCCTAATTCTGTAGCTCTCCAGCCTTTAAGTGCATTTAGAAATGCTCGGTATTAATTATTCCAGGAATGGCTGCACTACTGCAATCTGTGCATGGAGAAAGAGCCACCGTAGGCCAATATTCAGGGGTGAGGAGAAGAGCCGTGGGAAATCTGCTCAGGCAGAAAGAGAGGCGAGAGTGCTGCCTTGCAGCAGGGGCACTGGCGTTCTGCGTGCTGCTGCTCCCTGAAATGCAGACTCTAACTCCTGGCTTTCGTTAAGTGAAAGAGTGTCAGGACTGAGGGGTCCCAAAGTCACTGACACAAGAGGTCAGGCCAAAGCAAACACGAATACATTCTGAGAGAATGCAGGGCCCCAATGCAGCCAGTTCAGGTTGGCACAACTGACCACAGGCAGCTCATTCTCTTATTTTGTTTACAAAATAACAGTAGAAGTGGGCCAGTCACTGCTGCCCATCGCCTTCGGCAATTCCAGTTGCAGCCTTTACTTTCCGGAAGGTATTTACCTGAAGGTATTAAATTTCATACAGAGGCTCAGAATAGTCCTATGAAATACAGTCTTAATTGGGTTCCTTAATCCCCAGAAGTATAGAGAAAAGTGTCAGATTTAGACGGCCCAAGACTCACTAATCCCATTTGATAAAAGGAAGGTGGTCCCATAGCCAGAGGGAGAGAAAAACATGTGTTTAATGAGGATATTCTTACCTTTCAAAATACATACTTTTGCCACCACTCCCCAGGCCATACTTTGGATCTGACTCAGAGGACCAAGGCCAAAGAGGTTTGCAGAACCCCCCCTATAAAGGGCCTTCTGCACTCTCTGCTTTATCCAGAAAGGAGGTGATTGGGTAGAAGTGGCAGGACAATATAGCACATCCCCAAGTGACTTGTCCTCCATGTCTACAGTCACACCGCTGCATTAGCTGAAGGCCAGCTATGTGACTTTGTGCCTATGATGGTAGAACCTACCAATCTATGATTATTAGTGACATCACAGTAGTGACATCTCAGAGGCCTTGGGATTTCTGGCTGCTATGGTTTATATCTAAGCTATCACCCCAAAGTCTCATGTGTTTGGAGAACAGGATTGAGGGAATAACTGGATCACTGGGGCAGTATACTCATCAGAAGATTAATCTACTGCATGTGCTGTCAGAGGGTGGGCCCTGGCTGGAGGAGGTGACTCTAGGTGAGCTAGGAGACCATGTTCTTATCCCGTAAGGCTCCTCCCCTTCTTTTCCCTGCTTCCTGCCTGCCTTAGGCTGAACACCCTTCTCCCACCCTGTCCTTCCACTATGATGTTCCTGCCTCAGAACTGGCCAGCCAGGAGACAGGCCCTCTGAGAGTAACAGTCAAAATAAACCTCTGCTCCTTAAGTTTCAGGTGTTAAGTACTGGGCCCAGTAAGGGGGAAATGACTAATACATTATTTTGATGTTTTATTATACTTCTACAGTGTTAAAGCATGGATAGGAACTGGGCACTTAAATGTCTTTGGCCCTGCCACATCCTCACGAGAGGCAACAAGAGAAGACAGTTGTGCTCACCACTCGTATATGAGAATGCAAGAGTATACAAGCAAAGACAGCTGAGAGCTATGAGGTTTTTCTCAGATGTATGTTATTTTAAAATTGTTTTCTTCCCTCAATGGGTTCTGTAGTGTGTCATATGCTGAAAAAAAATTTTTTGTCTTATTTCACGTTAACACACTTTGTTTGGCAAGGGGTGGAATGTTACCATGTCTATGCCCCCAAAATAGCCTACTAAGAAAGAAAGCATCCACTATAGCTCCGCATGGGGAGGAAGAGATGCCTCAGGAAGGACACTTGGATGGGCCTTGCACAAGGAAGGTAAAGAGCACACTGGAGAGCACAGTGTACCTAGGGAAGGGTTGCTGGAAAGTTCTGGAAGCACAGGAGCACCAAGCATCCATGGTGCACCAGGCAGTCGCCTAATTGTAGAAGACCAGGCTGACTCACCAAGGATGATGTGGACTTCTGTATGCTGAAGGAAAGGGTCTCTCAAGCTACTTGGAAATCTAAATGATAAAAGCAAGCTGTAAGACAGTACAGTTAAATTTCCTTTACTGAAGAAACAAAAAGCAGTATGTTTCATATATATACAGATACATTGTAGGAAAGTGTCAGCAGTGATTGCCTCTGGAAAGGATGTTTGAATTAGGAAGATACATTGAAATGGACAGTCTCTCTCTCTTTTTATATAGGGTCTTGCTATGCAGTTCAGACTCATAGTAATCTTCCTGTCTCAGCCTCCTTAGTGCTGGGATCGCAGGTGTGCACCACCACGCCTGGGGGTCCGGGGTCAGCATAGCATGCAGTACCAGGAACTAAGCTTGGGACTTTGCAATTGCCAGGCAGGTGCTTATGCCACCAAGTTATTTCCTCAACCTGCCTTCTAACTCATTTGGCTCATTTACAGCCATTGGCAGATATTTATGGATGCTTTGTCTGTGCAGACCCATTCAAGATGCTATAAGCAGGGTGTAGTTCAGACCACGAGACAGTACCTTGAGGCATTACATTCAGGAGGGAGAAGAGAACAAAATTCCAAGTAAACTCAGATATGGATCCATGCTATGGAAAAAACTGAAGAGTCTCGTGGTAGAGAATGGCAGGGGGCAGTGAAGATTCTTACCCAGCGGGGAAGTGATGGTGAGGATGGAGCCGTGGTAGAGTCAGAGCACAGGCGTTCTCAACAAAGAAACAATAAGAGTGAAGGTCTTGAAGTGAGCAGAGCTCCCTAAGTTCAAGGTTGGCATCCCTAGAGAGTCATTAACAGGAGGGAATAGGAAAAGAAGGGCTCCAAAAGGTAGGTGGGCGTTGCATAAGAAGGGTCTAGGTTATTTCCAGACTATGGTGCTGGTTGAGTGGCCATTTGGGAGGAGCCACACAGCAGGTGAGGGACACTGAAGATGACTATGATGCTACAAACAAAATGGTGTGCTGGACTCTGGGGAAGAAGTCAGGAGGTATCACTAAGCAGGAAGGGGGAGGGTGGGGCTTGAGGCACATTGGCATTTAGGTCCTGGAGAAAATCGGAGCCACTATAGTGGGCAGAGGAGGAAAAGGAGCAGCAGGTAAATGAGTGGCTGGGAAGCCTGGACCAGAAAATGACTGTGGGAAGGCGGAACTGGCCCAATGTCTGGAATGCTCCTGAGGAAGGTCACGTCTTCTGGCACAGATGACCTTGACCTGTGTGGGTTTGGGAAGGAGAAACATCAAGATCAGAGCGGATTGAGAAGAGAATATATTCATGTTCTGTGTATGCACTTTAAAGGTTTTTTTTTTAACCAAAATTTTAATTTTTCTAAAAAAACAAAATGATGTGCAGGGAACAGTGGCAGCATAATAGTCTGCCGTCTAAGAGGCCTCATTAAGGATTCCTAGAACTCTCTGGCCTCATTTTTGATCTACAGAATTCAGCCCTTACTGTGCACCCACCTGAACTTACAGTTATTAGCTCAGTTCCAGGAATGCAGAGACTATGGAAACCCAAGAAGATCATTAGAATGTCAGGCCATGTTTCAGAAAGTGAGCAAAAAAAAAAATCCTTAATTGATACCCAGAAAGCTGATCTCCACTCCATGCTGATTGATAGACCAGGCTCTTTCTTGGAGATTCAGAACATGCTTGCGTAGCCTTTGGATGGCTGCCACCCCTCCTGACAAACCCATCTTTTATTTCTCCTGCAAGTGACAGCATCAGAAAAAGAAGATCTAAATTATTTAGTTTTATGGGTTGCCCATTTTCAATGTTTAAAATGCTGAAAAGGCAAACTGCAAATGAGGGATTTTGTGGAATCTCCAGCAGCTGCTCACCAGAGGCAGTGCGGGGTCAGGATACAGGAAGGTGAGCTCACAGCAAGAGCAGACCTGGCCCTGGCTCCAGCTCCAGCATGGACTCACTCGGGCAGGCTGCAGTGTTCCCTGGGCCCTGTCCCCCACCTTATACCTTAGGGATTGGACAGAATTCTAACAGCGTTAAATGTGCAACCTATTAAGTAAACCTCGACGCAGGTGACCTGTAAATACATGAATAAAAGTGGAGAAGATCCAGCTGGTGATGCTAGTGGAGGATTCAGGCTACCTCAGCCATGGCATGACACCCACCCCCACATACCTCACCGTAGTTCCCTAATCTTGGTGGCTTTTAATCCTGCAGTTTGCTGGACCATACCAGTTTTTTAAAAGACCTCAACCCTTACCTCATACCATATAAAAATTAATTTGAAATGGGTTATAGACTTGAAAGTAAAAGTTGTGGTTATGAAATTTACAGAGAAAAACAGAGGAGAGAACCCTCATGCCTTGAGGGAGGTGAAGATATCTCTGTTAGAATGTCAAAAACATTAACTTTGAGAGGAAAATTTACTTCATTACAATAAATATTTTCTGCTTTTTGAAAGACATCATTAAGAAAATGAACAGGTAAATCATAGACTGAAAAGAAATGCTTACATGACGTATATTGGCAAAATATTTGTATGTCTTCTGAAAAACTCTTACAGTGCAATAAGAAGAAAACCCAAATTTAAGAAATGAGCTAAAGATTGAAACAGCTCTTCACAAGTACAATATACAAATTATAGATATGCACATAAGAAGATGTTCAACATCTTAAGTCATGAGGGAAAGGAAAAGTAAAACCATGATGAGATTAATACACACCTACAAAATGGTCTAAATCAAAAATATAATAATATAAAGCATTGACAATGTGTGGAAAACTCAAACTTCCTATATTGCTATAGAGTATATGAAGTGATAAAGTTCTTTTCAGCAAAAATAGTTTGGCAATTTTTTTAAATGTATGCTTAGCATACATCCCAGACATTCCACGCCTATAGACCTATCCCTCCTACCAACCCACAATTAAAATAAAAAACAAAACAGGTCTACATAAAATATTGCATGAGAATATCCACACCTGCATTCATTACAATAGTGGTGCATCCAAGTAATGAAATTCTATTTGGCAATAAAAAGGGAACAAGTGGATTTTGTAGAAGGAACAGCATGCCTATAAAGCTGGAGGTGAGCCAACATGTAGTGTGCTTGGGGGAGCTCTTGGTGGAGGCAGAGACAGTAGAGAGGAGTTGGAGGCTGCAAGCAAGGCAGGAGGGAAGAGGGAGGGATGGCTGGAGGAGAGGTTAGAGAAGAATCTGGTTCCAGATACCACAGTCTGCAAAAATGCCAGTCAGACTGAGTTTTTTTCTAAGGGCAAGGAAAAGTAAAGTCAGCTGACTTGATCAGATTCACAGTTTTAAAAGTCAACAGCTACTCAGAAGAGAACAAAGTGAGAAAGAACAAAAGTAGAGGCTTAGACCTCCTAGAAGATAAGAGATGTGTCTGGCTGGGGTCAGGACAGGAAGGATGGTGCAACGAGGGCACTCACGGGGAGGGCTTAAGAGTGTATTGGTGGGATTCCTCCAGATTTGCATTGTCTTTGATCCCACTCTTGTGTCAGTCAGCTTGCAAGCACAGAAGTCTTTACAGTCCCCATCAGTGGCCACCCATGCTATCTGATTCACTGCTCCAAATGCTGAACAAGATGAGGTCTATCAAGGCATGAGAGGCCATGCTCCAAGTTGACTTGGACTGTCTCGAAGTTCTTTTTACCAACTATGAACTCACTCAGCCCATGTTTCTCCACCCTTTCCTCAAGAACAGGGGGAGAGATGTGGCTAAATGCCTAATGAGCTCCCAGAGACCCAACTTGCATGGGAGTCCCTGGTAAACATTCCAGAAAAAAAAAAAAAAAAGGAAGGAGAGTATAGTTTGACTTACCCTTTGTGACCTGTCCTGGTCCACTAAGATTCCTAAGAACTTGCTTGTGGTCCTCATCCATTCTCAGCAACCGAGGGCACTAAGCACTATTTCACCTGCCCTTCCTCTTGTAGCCTCAGGGCTAAAAAGACCGCTGTAGAACCAGCCTTTGGCCACCCTGTGCCATGCGCAAACTTCAGTACACAATTACATCTTGAGTACTTTTCATGGAAGAGGGAAAGAAACAGCAAATATTTTCCTGCTATCTTTTTTTTTTTTTTTTTTAACATCCAATAGTCTGGGCATGAGGGAATTAATATCTTTGAACACCAAATCTACTCGAAGTAGATATTTAGAACAAGACTCGCCCTGCCTTCCAGCTAGGCTGCCCAACAGGTTATGATTTAAGCATCCATCACGCCAGTGTGGCGTCACACCCCTCGCCTGCATGCTCTGCAGCTCTCGCACATTTTCTGTGTCTCCCTTTTCCAAACCTGTCATTAAGCCCCTCCCCCAGCACACCGTGTCACTTGCATTTGGCGTGTGAGCTAGTCTTCAGGAGGAAAGCAATCAACTCCGGGATGTGCTTGCTCGGTGGTGGCATTTCTAAGCTGATTTAAGCAGGCTGTCAAAACTGAGTGAGACTAATGAGTTTACAGAAGAGTGTTCCCATCGCTGGCACTGGAGTGGGGAAAAGCAGGGTATGGGCGGAAGCTGAGGGAGTCGAGCCTACTGTTCTCTGGCCTCCTGCCCTGTTTCTTTCTTTCCGTCCTCCATACCCTTTCTTCTTCCTTCCCTCACTCTCTCCCTCTCCCTCCTTCCATCCCCTTCGCTCCCCGCACCCCTTTCTTTCCCTTGCTTTCTGTAGCTTGCTTCTGTGTCTCTCTGTCTCTCTCCTTTTCTTCCAATTCACTGATGAAAGATTTGCTGGCTCCTCCTTGCCTATCTGTCAAGTGGCTCTGTCTTCAAAGCAAGACTTCATACGCCCTTGCTGCAAGCTCCTCCCTGCAGCTTTGTCAACATTAACTTAGAAACTTGAAGACCTTGCTGTGGAGAACACTGGCCTCAGCTCAACCTAGATTCACATTTTTCCCACCTTGGCTCCTTCGTCTGCTCAGGAAAGGGAACTCTCCATGCTCTGTGAAGATAAGGATGCTGGCCCTGCTGGAGTTCTGCTCCTGAAAAGGCAAAGCTGGAAAAGGCTTGTGGAGCGGCTCCGGCTCCGCTGATGGAAGGGCAGTCCATGGGGAGAGGTCAGTGGGCAGAGGCTGGGGCAGGGGCTGCAGGCACTGCTGGCACGCACTGCGCAGCTGCCACTGTCTACTTGCCCCTCAACTTGGTAGGTTTCTAAGTACTTCACCAATAGCTGCACACAGAATTAGGTGGATTAAACAAACTGGTAATAGGGGATTTGGACGCTAATCCCCTTCTACTTGTTAATATTAATTAGAGTGCTTTTTTCTCATTAGGCAGCAAACACTATTTTATTAAAAGGAGGAAAGAGAGAGCACAGTTTGGTAGGATAATACTTCCCTGGTTTTTTCCATGTAAAAAAAGCACTTTTTGCTTGTCGGATACCAACTTGTGACTTACATGAAACACACAGAGGAAGAAGGAGAATAACTTTCAGAAATTTTTAAAATTATAACACATAAGTGTATAAATTGTACATGTAGTGTGTTCTAGTGTATGTGTGTATGTGTATTACACAAGAATTTCATTATTGGTCACTGCAGGTAGATTTTTGGATTAAGGCACAGAGGGCTCAGTTAATGGGAACCATCCCCCACAGTGTGTGTGCATGCATGTGTGTATCTGTGTGTGTGTGTGTGTGTGTGTGCAATTGGTGACCATCCTCGTGGCCTACAGGTCTGCAGGGAGCCAGCTGGCCAGTGCCGCAGGCCAAGTGCAGGTTCCCAACTGTGCAGGTCTTGGATACCTCTGAGGAATGCACAGGACTAATCTGAGAGCAAGATTATCTTCTCGGGGCCAGTCAGATGGAAACCGGCCTGCTCTTGCCGCATGCAGAGCGCAGTGCTGTGTGCAGGGAGGAGATGGAGAACAACATGCAGAGCCAGTGGTGAGCTCCTGGTGCAGACCCAGAAACCAAAGCCAATCAAGGGAAATGTGTGCAAGATTCGAGAGAGAGTGCGGGGATGAGCGGCACTCCGTCCTGCCTCGGGCGCTGCTCACTGGTCTTCAGTGCTCTCAATTTAAAACTAAGCAAGATACCTATGTTCACCTTTTTACCCAAACTGGAAAACGTATAAGATGTACTACAGGCTTAGCTATACAAAGGGATGAAAGATGTGTGTACATGTATGTGTGTCTCCTCAGACATCTGTGTGTGTGCACAGAGGATGCACATGTGTGTATTTCATGTAGGTTTATCAGTGTGCACATGTATGTATGTTTCTTCAGGCATGCGTGTACATGTATGTGTGTACATGTATGTACATGTGTTTGTGCTCCCTTGAGCATATCTGTGCTCGTGCATAAATGTATGCATTGTGTGTACAGCATGTCCAGATGTGTATATACATGTACACGAGGATGTATATGTATGCATGTACATTCTTTGTGTGTAGTATGTGTAAGCATGTATGCAGGCATGTGAACGTATGGACATTATTTGTGAGTTCTTGCATATATGCAAGTGTGCATTTCCTCTATCAGAAAATGCACATGTATATGCATGTTTCCTTAGGCATATTGTGTATATGCGCACAACTGTGTGGACATTTTTGTGTGTGCATGTCCACACATAAATACTCTTGTGTGGGTTCAAGGTTGTGCGTACACTTAAGTACACACTCATGCTTCCTCCGGCATGTGAGTGCCTGTCAGTCTCCTCAGGCACAGGCTTAACGGCAGTTGCTTACCTTAATGAAAGGACACAGGGCCGAGGCTGTTTCACCCTGATCTTCTCTTCCTTTTCCCAAGCATCCTATAATTTGTGACCATAAACAGCCAGCTTTCCAGGATCTCATCACTTTAATACACTTATGCTCCAAGTATTACATTTCATTTATATGACTTAAACTGTTAACAGAACGAGGTGCTTTTCCTGCCTGCAGTCTAGAATTCCAAGCTGGATAAAGTTCTGTGCTCCAGGCTCCTAGCAAGCAAACTCTCTTCCCTGGGCCACAAGGAATCAGAAAATTCCTTCCTGGAGCAAGTACTTCACACTAGGGAAAAGCTGGCACTACGCAAACAGCCTCTCTCCACATGGCTGTGTCATGTCCTTTTTACAGCCAGTTCCTCCACATATGAGAATAGAACATGCCCTTCAAGGAGGCCCAGGATCTAGTCTGAGAAAAGCTTCTCAAATCTCTGCTCACATTCCACAGCCAGCCCTTCTGCAGTGTCACATCTCAGCACAGAGGCACTATGCTGTCATCCAAACCACCCAAGTGACAATTGGACTGCAGATGCACTTCCGCTCCTTTTGCAACTCATCACCAGTCAGCTTGAGATTTAGACAGCTGTGAGAACACGGTGGCCATACCAGGAAAACTAACATTCATTAAGTGGCTGCCTTGACCTGGCCCTGAGCCTTCCAAGGACTCTTACCTCCTGCCTCCTGCCCGCTCAGGGAGGCAAGGGTTCACTAAGATGCCGCTAGTGTAGGAGACTCTTGTAATCATCCTGCTGTGAAAGGGCAAAGCCTGGGTCTCAATACTTAGCCCTCCTGAAGAACTCCTGCCTCCCTCTGGACATACAGTGGGGCCGGGAGCATGTGCCCTTGTGTGGGAGTGGTGCTGTTGATTCTCAGAGCACGGCCACTTTCCTGGCTTGAACTGAGCTCCTATCAGTACGAGTGCTTGGAAGATGATTGGTGTTTTAATAACTTTCCTAATTGCTGAGGAAATACTCAACACCCACAACTTGCAGGAGGAGAGATTTCTTTCGCCTCATGGGTTTTAGAATATCCAGTCAGTAGGCTTCTGGCTCCAAGGCAGGAAGAGCATGATGAAAATTTCTGCTGGGGGCGAAAAGGGCCATATCATGGCAACCTGGAAGCAGAGAGAGAAGGAGGAAGCCAGGAGCCTTTCAGGTCACAGCCCCAGAGCCTTCCTCTTCTAACCAGGCCCTGGCTCATAATGTTACATTAGCTATGGATTAATCAGTGGATTAATCCACTGACGAGTATAGCACCCCCATGGTCCAGAAGGGTCCCACCCCATGAACACCTGAGCCTTCGGGAAGGCATTCTCTATCTAAATCATAACAATGGGGAGGCACGTTGGCTCTGCTAGTGGAAGCAACAGGCCCTCTTGAAAAGCAGGATGGACCCTACTGGTGATGGCAGGCCATAGCTTATTTGGAAAGATTTTGGCTTTCATTTTGTTTCTTTCTTAACTCTACAAAACGAATAATGAATCATGCAATTAGTAGATTTTTAATTTGATGAAATAAAGTAATGTCTATTCAACCCATTATTGAAATACAGTCCAAAAGGGTAGATTTTAAAAATCAGAATAACAAGCGATTGATGATATGAGTGATACAGCACCCCACAGAGAGAGGGACTGAGATGGGGTGGAGGAGACATACAGAAAAGGAATAGAAAGATAGGGACAGAGGCCAAGGGGGAATAAAGAAACAGACAGACAGGCAGGCAGACACTAAGAGAAGGCAGGCAAGTTGGGGGGGGGTGCATGGGAGTAGTTTGTATCAGCCACACCAGAGAATCCTAGTGTGGAAGTGCAGATCTGGCAGTCAGCAGGTCATTTGATGTCCTAGATGAAAAAATGCAGCTGGGTTTGGCTCTAGGCCACCCACTTGCTAGCCATGTCTGTTTAAGTGAGCTGCTAAAGCCCTTCATGCCTTCATTAATGAAAAAGATCACCATTAGCCCCCACCTTGTAGGCTAGTGAGAAGGTGGCTCATGCTCATACCACTGTGGATCTCCACCATTCTTAGATGGCATCAAGCTTCCATGCCTAGGGAAGAAACCCAATATGCTTTCCAGGCCTAATGGGCTTCCAGGGCTAGGGCTGAGTCGATACAAATGATGGGATCAGAGGGAACACATTTACAGGATGACAAAACCATAAGCAGTACTAGGTGAGGGAAGGGGAGGGCCTGTCAAAGACCACATGACATTGGACTGTTCTTCTAGACTGGAAAAAATGCCCAAATTCATCCAGCATGAGCAGGCCAGAGAAGAAATTACAGGATAAGTTTGAGAAGGGACGCCTGTAGTCCACACTACTCAGATATGGATCTTTATGTTCAGTGACATCGCAATGTCTATATTTTCACCCACCTTGACAGAACCCCTGCCAGGGCAAGGCAAGTTTCCATCCAAAACGAGATTTGGAAGAGTCAGTTGGCCTCACAGTAACCCTATGGCTTCCTTAGGCTAGGAAGCCATACTGACCCATAGAATGCAAGGAATACTGGGTTGAGGGGAAAACACCAGCCTCTTTATCCCCTAGGTATCCTCTGAAAACTCCCTCTTCAAGCTGTGTTTCCACAAAGCAAAAAGAAAAGAAGAAAGCCTTCAGGTAATTTGTCTAATATTTTTGTCTGAATTGCTTGACTATCTTGGTTCTTCACTTTCTTCCTCAGTTTTGCTCTTAGTTGAGGGGGAAAAAAAATCAATCCATATACATGCACTTTTTCAAAAAGCAGAGGAAAACCTGCTGGCCTGAACAAAGAGTTCTTTGCGTTTGGGGAGAATCCCAGCTCTGTTGAAGACCAGAAGATAATCCATAAAACCCAGAAATGTCTATGGGTAAGTGTCCTACCTTCCCCTTCCCTCACACCATCAACAAAGTTAATTTGGAGATTGCTTGTGCCCTCAGAAGCCATAGATGGGTTCCAACATCCTAAGGGTCACACAAACTGAAATCCTGAAAATAGACACAGATTTTACCAAGACAACAATTTATCTATACTTCCCCGAGAGATAGACCAAGCTTAAATTTCTTTAGCTACATGAATCTATTTTAATAAGAGCTGACAGTTTAATCAGGTAAGATAAGGCACATTTTCATAATAGGGCACAAGAGGCATGCATATTTTTCCACTAATGGATCTTGGGATTTGGTCACAGAGCCCCTGCATAAGAAATGTAGAATTCCACTGCAATGTACCTCCTTTGAACTGATGCTACAAGAAAGCTAAAAAAGTTTGAAAAACCAGTCAAACCTAACTCCAAATGACATGCCACAGTGACATGGATTGTACATATTAAAAGAAGCCAATTTCCAAATTAATACTTCTTTATGTCTTCATTCTTGTAATCAGTCAGTGGCCATTGTTAACCTTATAGTAAAGATACAATTTTTTAAAAAGAAAACATCCCAAAAAGGGCCAAAAATCACCAATATACACAGCTGCGCATTCCCTCCCAGGAGTATGCACCTTGGAGTAGCCAAATGAAAGCTGGAATAAACGACTCAGACTCCAGCGCTCCTCTACCAACTCCAGGGAAAGGCTGGGATCCTGTTCTCAGATGCACAAACTCTGGGCCTGTGGGGAGCTGTAGGGCAAGGACATGCAGGTGGCAAAATAAGATGTTCCCTTGGGGTCTGCTTGTAGAGGACCCTGGAGACTAGCTGTCACTTGGAAAGCCCTGCGCCTCCAGTGAGAGGAGACAGTATAAGTCTTTAAGGGAAGACACGAAGGAGAGGGGGAAAGATGGGTGAATTCTTCCAGCCTTCAGCCCTGGAGAAATGTGCCTACAGCCTTTGTATCTGAGCAGAAGGTGGGCTCTGAGGTCCCTTGAAGTTAGCTCATGATGCCTGTGCCTAGAGGTAGATTACTGAGCTGCCCACCACGCATGGCTTTCCTGACTCTGGAAGGCTTCTCAGCTGAAGAAATGACTAGAGCCTGGGATTAGGAAACCCAACATCCCCAAGGTGGAGGAGCAACCAGAAACTTGGACGACCTGACCCTTCAGGAAACAGAACTACTCAAGGACAGAGAGGAAACCTAAAACTCACTAAGTGGAAATAAACACATACAGCTGGTTCATTCCAAAACTAAGAAATGAAAAGGCTTTCTGTAATTGACATATGATCTTCAACTAAAAAATTCTACCTGTGAATTGAAGGAGAGGGTGACTACTATTGAGACCCAAATAAGTAACCTGAAGATGAAAAGACTAGCTCATCACTGCAGCAGAAAAGAGGCAAGGCAGCTTCTGTTCAGTATGTGAGCACTGTCCCCTCACCTTGAGGACCCAGGCAACCGCAAGAGCTCCGCCTACAGTACAAGTGATTTTCAAGACAGCAGAGTAGCGATCAATAATTATACTGATGTTGTGATTAAAAGAATGATTATATCCTTTGAAACTTGAAACGGTATTAAAAAGATGGATAATGTCCCCCTCATAGGTTATAATCAGTGTGATAAATGCTTTTGGTCTTAAAACATTTAAGGATGAAAGCAGTGATGGGGTATTACTAGGACACCACTGGTCAGGGCTGGTGCTCATGAGTGGCTGCCACACATCAGTTATAGTCCGTGAGTGCGTGACCCTTTGAAATCGAGGCAGAGGAAGCTGTGACCATATGACTCTTGCACCAAATGTATCTACTGGGTTTACACCATGCTGAAGCCACCATGATTTCTATCTTGTACTTAGTGACTCCTCTTTGGGCCTAGGCCTGCTTGAGCCTGGTCAGGGCAGTGGAGCACCACCAGCGTGGGATGCAGGGAGCAGAGCCCGATGACATCCTGGACAGAGAGCGTGAAAGGAATCTGTCTGTCCCCCTCTACCCTCTGAGAGCTCTGGAACTGCAAGGGGAAGGGCAGCCTGGATAGTCTCTGAACTATCTTAGAAGTCTTTCTCCTACTGTCTTGAACTCTTCTATGCAAAGTAATCTCTTTCGCAAACCGTCACTTGGCCTTACCCTGGGGTTTTTTTTCCCAAATATTTCACTTTTTATATGGTCAGGTTGTAAATGTTCCAAATCTTTCAGTTCCACTTATCTTTTAATTATACATTTTATCTTTAAGTCATTTCTTTCCCTGGCATTTTACAGTTTAAAGGAGCCACAGACCTGTATTTTCCTTAGAAAAGCTTTACACCAGATAGCTCTATCTTAAATTCTACCTTCCAAATTCCTAGGATGTGGATACAATAGTGAGGCTCTTTACAGCTGTATAACAGGGTGCCCTTTACTCCAGTTTCAAACACCTTGTTTCTCATTTCTACAACCTCATGAGCATGACCTTTACTGTATGGATTTCCCAAACTCTGATCACAACCAGTTGAGTGATCTCTAAGGCGTTCCATCCTTTCCCAGCCTTTTTCCTCTTATTCCGAGCCTTTACCAGAACTCCCTTAAAGTTCTACTCAGGGCAGTCTGGGTCTTTTCTAGCCTCTGCCTCTAAACTCCTTACCTCTATCCATTATTTAGGTGAATCCAATTCCATGTTTTCAAGAATTTGTTACAGCAACAACTCAATCTCTTCATACCAAATTTTTGTTGTGTGTGTGTGTGTGTGTGTGTGTGTTACTATGACAAATGGCACTGACAAGTAAAGAGAAGAAAATGAATTTACTTCTCTTTACTTCTCATAGTTCTGGGGCAGAAAGCCCAAGATAAAAGTAAAAACATATGGTAAAAGGGCTTCCACCCTGTACCATCCCATGGTGGAAGGTGGAAGGGCAATAAAACATGAGTGAGCAGGGCAGAGGGATAGTAAGCATGCTTTCATATCAACCCACTCTTGCAATAACTAATCTGTCCCCATGATAACCACATTAACACATGCATGAGGGCCTTACCTCCAAAATGATTGCCCTGGAGATTATGTTTCTAGCATATAATTTGGTGTATTCCATGACTTTAAGGGATACTTCATCCCTGGCCTGCCATGCCAGCCCACCTCTGGAGTGCGCTGAGACAGCAATTGAGACTGGGCGTGGTGGTGCGCGCCTGTAATCCCAGCTCTTGGGAGGC
>NDGM011176411.1:0-12931 GCA_002564305.1 Octomys mimax | reverse complement strand
GCCACGTAGCAAACCGGGATTGGGTCCCTTAGGGTATTTAGCCAAGAGCCCGTTTGTGCTCGGAGGAGAAGAATCAAGAATGTTCAAGGGTCCTGAATAAACGGCTGAAAGAAGAGCTGGGTGTCGTGTCTTCCTTGCTGGCGAGGTTGCCCGCGACATTTTGTATCTGATAAGGTCAGTCAAATCCCTTCAGGATTTATCCTGTAACTCTTTACTACAGTTTGTAGATCCTTTGTCAGTGTCAGCTGTGTGGACGAGTCCCGGCCATTGCTTGGCCAATTTGCTCTCTGTGAAAGCCTGAGAGCGCGTTTTCTCTCCATGTGCTCTGAATGTTCCCTGGGTATCAGATATTGTCTTCGCACATGGAGCACCAGCCAGATCTGTCCAGTATTCCAGCAACGGAGGTTTGTTGGATGGGGCCATGGAGGCAGAGGCAGGCTGAAGAACGTGCCAGCCGCCTGGCCACAAACGGCCAAGCCGGGTGTCAGCACAGCTGGAGTGGTCTTTGGCGAGATAAAAGCAAAGGCCTGCCCTGAATCAGAACAGTTCCAGGGCGTGTCTGGGTGTTACTCACAGGCCTGCATTTAACAGACCAGGCATCCTTCCTGTTTTGGATCTTACCCAGAGCCCGCGTGTAAAAAGTCAAGAGGCATTCTGATAGCTCGCTCAGCTCACAGCTGTCTCCTCCGCCGCGGTCATTAGTGTCCCGAGTCTCTTAAGTGGGGAAGGAGCTCACGGCGGTAGCCGACCGCGAGCGGGGAGGTGTTTCTACAGCTTCCCCGTACAGCTCCGGTCCGCAAACGGCTGCTTCTGCGTTGCGGGATCAACCCCGCGTTAGGAGGAGCGCTAGCTCACGTTTAGAGATGACCCTTCCACTGACTTGCACTTTTGTGGTTCCCTCGTTCATCGCGACAGGAAGCCGGCACCCTCTGCCTCCGTGGTTCCCTGCAAGGAAGAGACGAGGTGGTGTCCGCGGAGACTTCCGAAGCTGTAACCTAGAAGGCTTGTAGTTGTTGCTCCCATGGTCATTTTTCAGAATTATTGTTACATCCAGAAAACAATACCAGGGGGATTGCGTTAGCTCAGCTGTCTAAAGCGCCTGATGGGGTACAGTCAGGCACAGGGGCTCGGTTGGATCCCAGCGCTAGACCCGCCTTAAGGCAGCCTGAGCCAGCCAAAAAGGAAAAAAAAAAAATCCTTCTCAAGAAAACAATACCAGCACTTGGACAACTATTTTTTCATTGAAGTCTGAATTCATTTTTCATGTGTTAATTGATTTATTTTTGAACAAGTAGGTTGTGAGCATTATTGAATGAATGCTACTACCCGAGAACTTGTAGAAAAGGTAGACGCAGCAGCCCTGTGCCTGTACGTAACCTGTGAGACCGTACCTGCCTAGTGGCCGTCTCTTACCTGTATTCTATCCTGTCCCATGTGCAGCCACAGCCAGTGTGCTTAACAAACGCCGATTAAATGTGAAAAATATAAGCCTTACGTACTTTCTAACAGAAATTTATTGTGCTGCCAGAAAGCAATGAAAAATAAATATTCTAAGGCCAAAGGAGCGATACAGACTGTAGTATGGTGGATGCGATTTACTCCGTTGACTCCAGGGAGGCTCCGAGTTTACTCAAGATAACAGACATCAGCCTGATGTGCTTGGGAGTGAGACATTGTGTAGTAGGATGACTCGGACGCATTCCCACCCGGCATGTTTTCACCTACCCAAAAGGTTCTGCTATTGTTCATTAGACCAGGCTGAACCCAAAGAGATATTTCTTTGTTTTAAGAAGCACTGATAGTAATTTTTTTTTTTTTTTAATTTTGTGCTGGGACTCATAGTGATCCACCTGTTTTCAGCCTCCCCGGCGCTGGGATTACAGGCATATGCCATCATGCCCAGACTCGAACTTGGTGGCTGGCTTAGTGTACCTGGGGGTGGAGCTGGAGCCACGTGTAGTACCAGGGATTCGAACCCCAGCCCTTGTGCTTGCCTAAGCAGACACTTAGTCTGCTGAGCTATCTCGCTGGTCCAGATAGTTATTCTTTTGATCAGGTGAGTCTGGGAACCCTGATGTAGAAAAGTGAAGGTTTTTTATTTCAGTGCTTTCGTGGCAATTTTATGAAAGTTGAGAAAACTTGTTGAAAGTGGAGAAAAGGCAGGTACATTTTATTTCTTCTTTCTTCTCTTTCATTCAACAAATACTTTTCCAGAGACTAGGAACACATGGGGAAGAGTCTTCTACAATCTACAGAATTTTACCTAAGTAGCATTAGTATTGGCATTCATGAATTTATGTTCTGAGATTAACTCAGTCATTAATTACTGCTTCATAAAAATGATCACAAATAAATAGTTTGCATGGTTTTCACCTTCACTACCACTCGTGTTCTGTCCCAAGTTCTCTCCCAGGTGTCCTTCAGTCTCTCATACACACACACACACACACACACACACACACACACACCCTTTGTGAGGATAGGCAGTGTGCTAGGCCATGGTTATTGAGAGATATCACGGGTCCCATGAATCTCACCCACTGAGCACACCTCCCCAGAGTCAACCAGCTGCTGTAATTATAAGGATTAATGTGGAGACATTCTCTGGTAATTCTCACCCTTGACAACTCACTGAGCTTTTGTCCTGGCCGTCTCAGCGACACTGTGCTGATTGAGGAAATGGTTCCCTGAACTAAAAAATTCTACGTAAGAAATGCTTTCAAATTGCCAACATCTAGGACTTATTGGCAAAACAAGACTAAATGTTTTCTATTCACCCCACAGGTGTCATGTTAAATACCCATTCTGTAGGGCTCCTCTGCTGCTTGAATTTCTAGACATCTTTGAAAATAACTATCACCTCTCTGTGGATGGAAATATATTCTCCAGAGCTATTTTTGCAATAACATTTATTTTAACAATAATACGCTTAGTTTGCTGTGTAAATAACATCTCTGATTAGACAGCCATCTCAGCTAAACGCTGCTGAGTTATAATTATAGCTGGATAATGACCGAAAAGTCTCAAATAGCTACAAAGAATCCCACTTTGTTTCCGCAAAGCAATTTAAAACTTGTTACTTCTCCTTATCCCTTTCATGTTTAAAGGAAAACTGAGGATAATTTTGTCCCGCCCTGAAGCCCCAGAGCACAATTAAAGCCCTTGAGCAGGGCAGGACGAGCAAGCTCCTCTCTGGTTGAAGTAGGGAGCTATTGCCGTGATTTGTTTTCGTTTGATAAACAGAGAGAGCTGTTCTGTTCTGAAACCTCTGTCCCCCACTCAGAAAAGGGGTGTTTACGGACAGCTGTGGGGAATTACTCACAGGAGATTTACACAGTGGAAAAAGAAAACATCCTCTTTTCGTTTTGGACCCGCCCAGCCCACCAAGGTTTACAGACGTACCCGATGGCAAGTTGGATTTCGGGTCACGGCGGACTTCCCTTGGGGATAGAGTCCAGTCTGTCAGGACAGTTACAAGACCCCAAGCGGGGATCGAGTGCCACTGAGGACAAGAGGACAGAGGACCTGGGCGCCGCAGAGGGCTTGGCTGGGCAGACAGCTTTCAGCCTAGATAAGGGGGCAGACAGCCGGAGAGCGCCGGGCTGTGTAGGCGTCACCTGCGAAGGAAAAGGACAGATCGCACTAGGAGTTCGGCAGGGCCATGCAGCTGCCTCTGAGACCTTTTTATTTTTATTTTTGTATTTTAGGGAAGGGTCTACAGGGTGTTGAGGGTCTCACTATTAGATCAGACTCGTAGTGATCTACCTGTTTACAGCTTCCCAAGAACTGGGATTACAGGTGCGCGCCACCATGCCAGAGTCTCAGTTGCCATCTCAGCGCGCCCCAGGGGATCGAACCCCCAGCCCCTGCACCTGCTTGCAGGCGTTTTATTCCGTGAGCTATTTGGCCAGCACTTCCTTTTTATTAATTTTTAAAAGGAATACAAAAATAGTAAACACATTAGAAACGGTATAGAATTTCACTAAACAAAGTAATAGGAATTTGACAATGGTTGTTTCTTCAAATTAGCTGTTTAGATTACCAGATATAAACATGCAAAACTAGGGGGAAAAGAAATTTTAAAAGGAGAAGCAAAAAAATTTGAGCTTTAACTTCTTCCCAAACAGATCAGCAGAAATCAGAAGTAAAATCACCCAAACCATTCTGTATTTTTCCCTTGTTTCTTTTGTCCTTCTCCTCATCCTAGTTTTTCCTTCCCCTTGAAAAGAATCTTTCCCTTTTCACAGTATCTATTGTACCTTTCAATTTTATTTAGTATTTTAGGTTCTTCCACTAGTGAGAGAATGCGATGTTTGCACATGCAGGTCTGATTTTTTTCATTTACCAGTATGGTCTCTAGTTGCGCCCATTTACCTACAGAAGCCCCAAGTTTATCTTTTAAAAACAAAACAAAATTGACTAATACTCCATTGTATAAAAATATCACATATATTTTGTCCATTTTTATTAGTTGCTGGGCACTTGGGTCATTTCCAAGTTTTAGCTATGACAAATTGGGCTGCAAATAAATCACTGTGGCATGATGTTTTCACTTTATTTGGAAAAATACCTAGGAGGGGAATAGCTAGGTTGAATGGGACTTCTAATTTAGCTTTATGAAGAATCTCCACGCTGAGTTCCATAGTGGTCGTACCAGCCTGCACTCCCACCACTGTGGAGAAGGGTTCCTTTTTCTCTCCTTCCCCTCCCCAACATTTGTTATTGGCTGACTTCTTGATGACAACCATTCTTGGTGGGTGAGACGGTATCTCAGTATCCCGGTGTTGTTGTAACTTGTATCTCTCAAATGGCAAATGCTGTGGAACACTTTTTCGTATATTTATTCGCCATTTGTAGTTCTTCATCTGTGAAGTGTGCATTCATCTCCCATGCCCGGGTTTAAGATGTTCTTTTATTTTATGTGCCTATATGGACACAGCACACAGAATCTCTTATTTTCAATTTTTCCTCAAAGCATCGTTTTTGTTGTTCCTTTGAATTGCTGTGCCCTGAATCCAAAAAAGGATTCAGAAGATGGAACCTTTTGTTAGAGGGCTTCAGAGCAATTTTCTTGGTCATGCACTGAAATGAGCAGCTGAATTCTAGCAAGGCGCTTGCTCGCTGTGCTGCCACTGTCACTGTGGAGGGCTTCCGGAAGACACTTTCAGAAGGCTCCTCGATGCTGAGCTTGCTTAAATTGAGTACTGCCAACCCTGCCTTGTGTGTTGGCTGCATATAATAGTTTGGCAAGTGAGTTGACTTAGAAGATTTTTTAAAGCATTGTTGTGCTTTCTTACTTGATAAAGTCTTTCATGATTAACCTGATTATTTTCATCTTAAAATAAAACTTCCAATATTTTTGTACCTATTGTACATTGCTGGATGTTTTCCTTAGAAGGTTTGTAATTATTAGGTAAAGATTAGCTGAAATTAAACATTATCAGTAATATTTGTTCCAGAGACTTCATAGTTTTTTTTTTATAGACTCCAGGTAAAATGATTACAACCTCTACTTTAAGAATATCTACTTCATTTTTTGAAGATAGCATGCATTGGAAAACAAATATAGAATTACAAAAGCTCCTTTACAAAAGAAAAAAAGTCACCTTTGCCATGAGATTATAGCAAAGAACATGTTTGGTTTATATAAGTTAGCCAAGGGTTGAAACAGAAATATGCTTATTCAGTTTTCTACAGGAAATAAAACCAGTATCTTAACTTTCAGTTCTTGGTGCTTTTTTCAACAATAAATAAATATTTGATGTAAAGAAACAATATTTGGCCCTGTAGTCCCTTCTTTCATTCACATCTGTCTTTCCACTGCATTAATTCACATGCTATGTTCATATTCCTCCTTTATTTTTATTCATATTTTTAAGCAATGAGGACTTTCACAAATCATTTCTTCCTAGAGTCTCCCCCACCCTGTTCATGCGCTATCTGCCATTCTTTGCCCTGGCTGATTTCACTAACTGAACTGTGTCCTCTAGTGCCATCTGTGTGGCTGTGCGTGACACTATTTCATTCTTTTTATGGCTAAATAATATTCTGCTGTGGGGGCCAGGGAGATAGCGCTGCCCTCTAAGCACCTGCCTGGCAAGTGCAAAGACAGAGGTTTGATCCCTGGTACTGCGTGCCATGCGGGCTCCCATGCTGTGCTGGCCGCCAAAACTGAGCATGGTGATGCAAACCCATAATCCCAGCACTGGGAAGACTGAGACAAGGGGATCACTATGAGTCTGAGTTGTACCAAATACATAAATGAAAGATTAAAAAAGTCTATCTAAAATATTCTGTTGTGTATATGTAAACCGTATTTTCCTGACACACTCATCTGCCAAAACGGTATCAAGGTTGATTCCAAATCTTGGCTGGTGCGGGTAGTGCCACAACACACAAGGCCACCAGACAAGCTCTTGCAGGTACTGATTTCTTCTGTGTGTGTGTGTGTGTGTGTGTGTGTGTGTTCGTTCCATAGTGACATTGCACCGGCATGAGGTATTTCCCGGCTGCTATGCTGTCCCATGGAGCTCAACAAGTGAATTTCGTGAGCAGGGTAGTGGAATAGTTGTTCTCAGAGCTGGGAAGGGCACGCAGGCAGGGCCTGGGGAGAAGGCGGTTAGTGGGGGGTGGGGCGGAGCTGCGTGGGAGGAATGGATTTTAGAGTTGCGTTGGGCAGCGCTGTGTCAGGGAGGACAACATTCACCTCGATACTTCAAAGTGGCGCTAGAGAGCACATTCAGAGTCCCCAGCACAAAGAATCAATATTTGGGTGAACATGTTACTCCCCCTTACCTGATCGTTTTCTGTACGTACATTGTTAGGTGCTGAAATACACATGTACAGCGAAAAAGAGCAAGCTCAGGCGGATGGCGTCACTGTAGAAAAGGTGGGCGTGGCCCTGTCCCTGCAAGGACGGGATTGATTGATGGCCAGCTTTGCGTGGAGCACCCCACGGGGCTGAGTTCTCCTGGTCTTGGGGACGAGGGGAGAGGGAGGACGCAGGGGAGGGCTGCGTGCTGGCTTCCCGCGGGGCCCTGCAGCCTTGCGCCAGCCTGAGCTCGGCCTCCCCACAGCCGGAGTGGTCGTGGCTTTTGGGGGAGGTGTCCTCGCCGGGGCCTTGAGCGTGATCTCTTGGCGTGGACACCGCGCTGGAGGCTCCAGGCTTGGCCTCGCCTCAGCACCCTCTCCTGAGTCTCAGCACAGCTCGGCTTCCAGCAGCAGCGGGGCTTTTCGTTTCCGCCGCTGCCGCTCCAGTCTCCCCTCGCGGGTCCGAGGCCTACTGGTGCCCACACACTCTAGACGTTGCCCTGGGCTCTGCCTATGGTTGGACTAGTGTGGGGCATGGACGGGATCCAGGCCTGCGGCTGGCTTCTTCAGATCTCTAGGCACGGACAGATCTCTTGTATCCTTCTTCATCTACCTTAGTAAGCATTGATTAATATAATATGGAAGGAGAAAATCCAGAGTTTTGTTGTGCTGGCTTATCCCATATCTTTGCAAAGCTTGTCCTTGTGCTGGGAGTATCTTTAAGTAGTTCTATATCTAATTTTACAGTCTTTGAAGTCTCGTGAGGTCATGAGCAGAGCTGGAAAGGAGAACAGAAGCAAGCTAAATAGAGGTAGCCCTTAAAGTATAATTACCCTGAACTCCTTGGCCTAAAAAGTCCATTCATGGCTAGAGATGAACATTATTTATCCAAAAGGTTGCAGCTGTTACATTCTCTTGAGAAAGCACAAATCAAGGCCTCGCCACGCCACGTTTTCCTTCATTGCCTAATTCGAATGATTCAGAGTTAAAAGTCCTAAAATAGGCATTTATAAAGGCAAGGGTGAGAGGAAGAGAAGGCTCAGACCTGCGCTGGGACTCCCCGGGGCTCATTCTCTGCCTACCAACTCCGGCTACTCTCTGCAGACTTGGCCAGTTCGCACGAGAATCTTGCTCCCCTCACTGCCCAGACAAATGTCTCTCCACAGAGGACTCTCTTCTGTCTGCATTGGCGGTGATTATCAAACCCAGGATAACGGAAGCCTTGAATTGAATGTTGAAACTCGAAAACTTAAGCCCTCCAATAAAAAGGAGAAACAAAAAGGAAGAAGAGAAAATAGATTTTCCCAGGAATGTTCCCATCCCTACAGATTCAGTTTTCAAAATGGATTTCCTTTGAATAGGGCTTAGATTTGCCAACAGCCTATTAGGATATAATACTCCACTCACAATTCTCCAAGAAAGGATCTAAGGTTGGCTATAATTTCCCTATTTTCCCAGAGATGGGTAGAGCCAAGAAGAAGGGTGAAGGAAAGTGGGCAAAAGATTGTGGGATCGGGGAAAAAGCTTGTTGGAACCTGTCCAGTCATCTTCAAAGCATAACCTCTTCCACACAGAGCAAACCTTCAGGGGCAGATTATGCAAAGTGCAGCTTTCCAGCATCCTGAGAACTTGCCACCCCTAGCCCATTCAGATTTGGGGATTAGGGAAACCCGGGGAAAGAAAGCATCTATTTATCCTCAGTCTAGGATTGTTCTTCCGGTCTGCTCCGGCCCTGTCCTGCGGCTGGGTTGGTGGTGTGATCCCCGCACTTACGTGTTTGGGGGTGGAGGTGCCTGTGTATTGTGTGATAATATTGTGCAGCTTCTCTCTCCCAGGATGCCTCATTGTGTAACTCCTGGCTAGATCTCCACAGCCAAAGGATAAAATCAGGGTTGGAAAAGACCTCTTAGGTCATTTTACCCTGCTTCCTGCCAAGGAGAGTTCTGTCTCTAACATCTTAGATGGAGCATCCACCCCTTCCCTGGGGAGATCAGTTTCCACAATCCAATTAGCTCATGCTGCCAGCCGCTTTCTCTGACATTCTATTTACAATTAGCTGCATTGTTTTTCTTAATGCAATTCTCAAAAATTAAGTATTCATTTTCTTTTACTGTTTTCAAATTTGAATTCACGAGATAAGCCTGTTTTCTTATTTCTCCCAAAATGCACTCATTTATTTCTCCCTGGAACCCCTTCTGTTGTTATTTTCTGTGTAACTGCATAGTTAGTGAAAAGGCTAGCTGGGCTTTGAATTTCTTGGTTTTGCACATCTTATTAGCAGGGCCATTTTATAGTGCAGTGATGCAGAGAGTGGGACATTTTAAAATTTTCATAAAATTTAGCTTTTCCTAGTATTTCCTACCTGCTTTTTATGTTTCTGGTAGAATGGTTAGTGGTTTGAGTTATATCAACAATTCTGTATCTCAGCTTTGCAGTTTGTGTGTGTGTGTGTGCGTGTGCGTGTGTGTGTCTGTGTATTTGTGTGTCAGATTTTTTGCCATAAAAATCCTGGCTCAGATGATCTACTGAGACAAGTCAGGAAAGGGTAAGACAGGAGAAGAAGATGAGAAGTATTGGGAACTTGGGACACCAGCCTTCCACCAGGAGACCATGCTAATGCAAGGCTGGCCCAAGCGCCTGAGCAGTGAACGCTGCCAGTTGCCTAGTGCTTCCTTGGGCCAGAACCCTGGGCTAGGCAACTCTCTACAGCAGGGCGTGGCATTCCTGAAATTTTGTTTTTCCTCTGTGTAAGGCCCTGGCCTGATGCCTGCCTTGCCTGGTCTCTCCTCCAATTCTCTGGCCTTGTGTTGGTCTGCAGTCACTATTTCCTGTCCCAGTCACTGTGCAGGCTCAGACTCCAACTCGTGGCCTCCCCCAGTCCTGGTGGCTAAGGGAGGAGCCCTGAGGCTGGTCCTGCCCTCTGATTTCAGCTCTCTCGAGGCTGCTCTGCGTCATGATGACCAAGAGCCAACACCTGCCCAGACTCTACCCTTTTCTACTCTGCATTGCTATGAATTTGGTGACAGATGTAGCCTGCTCACTCCTACCACGTTCCTTTCTATCTGAAGCTACAGTCGTCTCCGTGAGACTTGAGTATTCAGAGCTTAAATAAGCAGAAATCCAGAAACACATAAGTGACTGTGCAGGCATTAATTCTTGTTTGTGTCCGGTCTTCTCAATTATTCTGTAGCTACTATTCCTCTGTTTATCCTACTGACACTGAGTGCACTGCGAGTACCACACACTATTAAACACTAGCAAGCACCACAGTGTCAATTTCAGGAGCTACAATAATGCAGTGAGATTTTTACATTGAGGGAATCCTCCATATATGTATGAAGAGACAGTTGTTTGCCTTGGCAGTGGCACTGTTTGTCCTCCAAATAGTCCCCAGGGTGGCCTGTTAGTTGTGTGGATAAATGATAGGGTACAAAAAGCTGAATCTTTCTGTGGGCCACAACATTCAGTATTAGCAAAACTTCCCATGGCAGATGAAGGTGCTCTGGCTGGAAAGGTTGTCATGACAACAGAGGGATCTCCCCAGAAGCAAGGCGCTCCCCAGAAGTTCCTGGGTGGCTTGAACTCCACAAGAGACCCAGGGCTAGAGGAGAATGGTTGCCATCAGCAGTGACCATGCAGAGGCAAAGGATGACTGAGAACTGTTGGCCTAGCAAGCAGCGCTGTGCGGTGGCCCAGGTCTACCATTCCGGGAGTCCTGGAGGTGACACAGGACGATCCCACGCTGAAGCCCAGCCCAGCCTGGGTCACTCAGCAGCAGGTGAGAGCAGCACTGTGCACAAACTAAAAATAAAAAATAAACAAAGGACTGGAGATGTAGCTCAGTGAAAAGGGCTTGACCCCCATTACTGCACACATGCACACACACATGCATGTACACACACATGAATACACACACACACATGAATGCACATTCACATACACACACAGATGACATGCATGCACACATGCAAAGAAAAGAGAAGAAAGAGTGATGTGTCCATGGCAGGGATCCAGAGCAACGATTTGCATCTAGCACCATCAGACAGCACCCGCCGGGCTGAGCAGAGCCGACCCCTGGCTGCGCACCGTGAAGGAGTGCAGGAATCACGGGTGTGAGCCACTTTGCTGGAGTCTGTTAGAGGATCTTCCCCATCTCTGGACATTGTTCAGTGCAGACGGTACCCAGGATTCTTTAATGACTTGAAGGAGGAGGACTTTCCTTCTATAAATGTCAAAGTGATGCATAAGTGAAATTTTAAAAATTGTAAATAAACAAAACATTAAACAAATGAATGATGATGGCTACGCACAGCATTAGGTTTCATTAGTGACGTGTGAACTTCGGGTGGTCATCTTATGACAGTAGCAGAGCAGACGATCGCCACATCCGAATGAGCTGCAGCCATTCCATTCTGGGGGCCCTGCACCCCTGGGTCTGGCTCAGGCTGGCTGCACCTTTGCAGCAGGCTGGTGCTCCGTCTCACACACCTAGATGCCCAGGCGAAGGGCCCTGAGTGTCTGGGCTGTGCTGAGTGTGCGGCAGCTCCTACTGGCTCCGCTTGTATGAGGGTGCAAGTCAATTTGCACACAGCTCATTCACTGGCCCACCAAGGTCCCATACGCAGCTTCTTTTCACAGGTTGCTGGACATGCGTGATAGCAGAAGATGGGTGCATTAGCTTCTCAAAGAGAGGAAATAAATATATCCCACTGCGTGCGCCACCCAAAGCCTAGGCAATGCCAATAATCAAGTTTCATTTCTTCTTTGCTGCTTTGTGTCCTCATGGGGAATAGCAAATAGAAGCAAAATTTTCAGCGGAAGCTACAGGATGTGTTTTATGAACAGTGCGCAGACTTGGCCTTAGCTCCACAGCGTAGTTGAGTGACCCCAGAAAGCCTGTGCATGAGCAGTGCCAGCTGTGGTCCCCTCAACCGTGCAGTCCCTTTTCAGACTGCCACCGCCCCTGGCGATTGGTGCCTCCCTCCCGGTGTGGATTGTGAGGCTCCTGAGAGTGAGGAGGCCCAGCCTAGGTGAGTCAAGGAGACTCAGAGCAGCCTTGCTCTGCAGTCCTTCTCTTGGTGAATCAACTGGAGTCATTCCTACCATATGGCGGTCCAGCACAGCATCCGTAAAACCACACAGGTAAAAGTGCACCACTGCATCCTGGACACCCAGCGGGTGGGAGTGGGGGGCGGGGTGAGGCGGGGGAGGGGCAGAGCTTCGGACTGTGGCGTCTCCTGCCCTAGCCTTGCTCCTGACTTGCGTCCACCTCACAGGGCATGCTCAAGCCCACACCCGTAGGACACCCGTTGCTGCATTGCGTGAATTACTAAGAACGACTGTGGTGCTGCGTTCATCCTGCAGACGGCGAAGGCCCCTCCTCCCTAGGCTCCGAAATAGGGCTCACAGCACTGCCGTCTTGTTGGAAAGGTCCGAGCAAGAGTTCCCCATGAGTGTACACACATACGCACACACACACACACACACACACACTCACACTCACACAGACACACACATACAGACACACACACACTCACACTCACATACACACAGACTCAGACACACACAGACTCACACTCACATACACACACATACACACACAGACTCACACACACACACACACACACTCACACAGACTCAGAGAGGCTTGGTCATGTGGATTCACTGGTTCATTCAGCCACTAGCTGCTTGCACAAACCCTCACTACCTCCTCAGGAGCCCGGTCGCCGTGGGGATGTCACGGCTGCGGAGCGGCTGTGCCCTGGAAGCTTCCGCGAAGCGCTGCTGGGGTCTGGGCTGCAGAACAGGCCCTGGTTTCACAGGCGATCCCACCCCAGGAGGAGGGTTCTGGGTGCAGCGTGCCTGCCCTGGCCCTCCTCTCCCCGCAGCCTCAGGAGTGCCACCCTCCACGCACAGATCATCCCAGAGGCGCAGCCGTCTGCACGTCCGCGGCCTCACAGCTGCAGTTTTGCTGATCCCAAGAGCAGGACTCAGTCAGTCGTGGTCTTCCTTATCTTGCGGGCCTCGTAGTCGTGGCTTTTGTCCTTGCTCGGCTAATGACCTCGTGGCATTTTTAAGGAGGAGGTAAAGTTTGTTTTAATTCTTTTTTTTTTTTTTTTTT
>NDGM011176408.1:0-13037 GCA_002564305.1 Octomys mimax | reverse complement strand
GGTGGTACCCTATTAGCTTTTATGCTATGTTAAGATTAAGTTGTTTTCATAATATTTTTTGCTAATTTGCTTGATATTGCCAGGTTCCTATAGTCGTTGCTATTAGTAGTTTTTTTTTAATATCCATATTGCATTTGTGTTATCACAAAAGTGTGGTTCATTCAAGAAGAACTGGATGTTAGGTCAGTTACATTGCAACCTCCTCTCCCAAATTAACGGAAGGGGTTGGATCTTGGAGCAGAAACAAAGGATTCTAGTTAAGCAGACCCAGAATGCATTACTGAAAAGCAGATAGTAAGTGACAAAATCTCTACAGGGGCACAAAAGTTTTTCCAATGTAAGCGTCCATAAACATCAATATTAATTTTTAAAATGGAAAGAAACAAACAAAAAGTAGAAACACAAGAAGACAAGATAGCAACACACCTCCTGAAACTCCTAACTCCCCTGGGCAGGAAAGGAATAGCCACACAGATGAATTACTCAGAAGAAAATAGAGGAGTATGAAAAACAGATCAATAATATGATTGAATGCATCACAGAAGATACAATTAAACAGACAATGGATATAATAAAAAGTCAGGGACCTTACAGAAGAGACTAATAAAAAGCTAATTATGCTTAACAAAAGTATACAAAACATGAATAATGAGTTTAACAAAGGCTTGGAGTACACAAAAAGATCCAAAAAACAGATCCAGAAGTCCAGGAGATTAAAAATTACACTAAAGTTATGGTCAGCAAAAGCAGCCAATGTAGGGACTGAGTGTTAGAACTAGAAATCAGAGCGGCTGCCACAGACCCAGTATTCAGGGATAGCTGAGTGTGAAAAATGGATCCAGCAGCTGCTAAGTGATGCAAAAAGATGAATCTAAGACTAGTTGGAATTAAGTAAAAAAAATCAGAAGACCACACAAATAACATAAAACCCATGAAAAAGAAGAATAGCAGACGAGCTTCCAAATATAGGGAAAAGCTAAGCATAAAAAATGAGGCATACATAACCCAAATGGTCACAATTAGAAGAGTACTTGTCCACAGAAAATTATAGTCAAAATCCCAGAAGTTTGAAATGGTGACAAAAAACTTGAAAAAAAAATAGTACAGCAAAGAAACATTTCTTTTCTTGTATGAGCTGTGGGTTTGACTTGTTCTTTTTTTTCTAGAAGTTTGACCTTCAATATTAGACTATTTATTTGAGTGTGTTATGTCTTCTGATATGAGTACTCACCACTATAAATTTCCTTGTTAGCACTGTTTTCATTGCATCCAACTAAGTTCCAACATATTGTGTTGAAATTATCATTTAGTTGTAGATACTATTTAATTTCTTCCTTAATTTTTTTGGTAACTCATTTGTTGCTCAGTGGAGTAGTATTTAATTTGCAGATATTTATGGAGTTTTGTGGTTTCCTTTGCTTTTGGTTTCCAATTTCATTGCACTATCATCAGAAAATGTGCATGGAATTATTGAAATTCCTTTGCATTTACTTAAGTATGCTTTATGTGTTATACTTTAGGGAATATATGTTAGAGGCTATAACAGGCTGATCACTATGAGTCTGATCTAGTAGTGAGACCCTGAACACCCTGTAGACCCTAAAAAATGTGTTTTTCATAAGTGAAATTATTTGCTCTCCTAGAAAATTTCATTCAATTATTCAAGAAATATTTAATTAGATGCCTTCTACTATCCTAGATACTGGCATATTTCAATAGGCAAATTCAACAGAAGTCTCTTATAGAAGTATTTTAATGCTATGGTAGAAGATAGACAATAAACAAATAAATGCCCTATAAAATGGGTATGAAATATAATAAAGTAGGGTGTAGGGCAAAGAAAATGATAGACTAGGGGATGAAATTGCTGATATATATATATATGAACTAAGATAGTAGCAACTTGAGCAGAAAAATGAAAGAAAGAAAAATATTCCAAGAAAGAAATCACCATTTAGACCAGGGAAAAGGGCACCTAGTGAGAAGCGATCATGTTCTCAGATATATTTCAAAGTAAGACTCAACATAATTTGCTAATAGGTGGGGTGGAAGCAGTGGAAGAGAAAGAAGAAGGAGTCAAATGCAGCTCTAGGCTTTTTTCTCCATGACTGAAAAATGGAGAAATGTTATTTATCAAAAGAAGGTTTCCAGGGAAGGAAATTTCATGAAGGGTGATATCAATTTTTGATGAGTAGATTTTTTCGGGTAGGCACATCATTTATCAAAGTGACTTAAAATCTAGAATTCACAAAAGCCTGAATTGGATATAATATCACAGGAGTTATTAGCATTTAAGAATATTTAAAACCACTGGACCAAACAAGATTATCTGGAGAACAAATGTAGTTAAAGGAGAAAGTTTCCAGGACCAAGGCAGGTAGCTTTGGAACATGTAGAGGTCAAAATGATCAGGGAGAGACTGAGAATAAAAGAGAACTGCTAGCTTTCACTGAAGAAAGTATGCTAGAAGGAGGAGTAAAACCAAATGAGAACAAGAATATGTTTGGATATTCTAGTGTAGAGTCATAGGTGGCCTTGACAAGAATAGCTGCAGTGCAGGGAAGAAGATGGACTGGCACATGTTCAAGTGAGAAGCAAAGGAGAGGGAAGTGGAGAGGAAACCATGGCAGGAACTGGAATTCTGTCAAGTATGTGTTTTGCTGTACAGGAAAAATAAAGAATAGGGGTAGAATGATGGGATTTCAGGAGAATCCTGGAAGGGATTTACAGTTCATAATGTCATGTACTGCATTGTATTTGCACACTTAGAGAAATGATCTAGAGAAGAGGGAGTCAGGATGATACCTGAATAGCAGCTTAGAAGCAAGAACAGATGAGAGGGAATGAATTAGTCTTATCTAGGAGAAGACAGAGGCAAACTGTAGTAACAGACAAAAGGCAAGACATTTAGGAACACACTCAAGTATGATGGTCAGGCTAGTGGTGGGAACAAAGGGCATGTGACTCTCCTGAGTGCTGCCTCACCTTTTGCTCCATAGCCCATCCCTGTGCTCTCCTTCTGTGACTCAATGCGCCCCCTTCTGTCTCATTTGTATCTTCCTTTGTTTGGAGAATGAAGACTGCATGATCTTCTCTTCTCCTCCCTTAATTGATCTGTGGGCTATATTATGTTACCAAGGCTTTTGAAAATATTTAAATACTTTTAACTGTGAATTTTATGTCTCCAGGTTTAACATCTTCTGTAAATTTCAGGGCCAATGATTTGATTTCTTTCATGACATCTCTACTGTCTCACAGCTATCTCAATCTCTACTTCCAAAGTCACTATAACAGTCATGTCTCCCAGAAACCAAATACTTTTCCAGTTACTCATTGTAGGAAGCTAGTCATCAAGTTTTAAACTCCAGAAATTTACAGGTGAGTCATCCATGTCATTCTGTTTTTACTTGAAATCAATCACCACTTCCTGTTCACCGAGCTCTTAAGTATTTCCTGAAAGAAGGCAACAATTTCTCTCCAGGATCACCAAATTCTTGGTCACCATCATTCCTGTTAGGATTCCTGGCATACACTCTTCTTCATGCTCTGATCAAAACTCCATATAGAGGAGAGAAATGCTATCAACATTGAAATTTGATTATGTCTTCACTGATATAAAAACAATTCATCTGAAAATTGAAAGGATTAAAACTCTAGAATACCCTGCAAGACCTGCCATGGTTCAGCCCTTCCTGCATCTTCAGGCACTCACCCCTCACTCCCAATGCCCCAGCTGCTCCCTTGCCTACAACAGTCAATTCTCTTCCTCACTCGCCCCCAGGGAAATATTTTCTGACCCCCTGTTAGTCAAATCACCCTGCCTTCATTAAACACAGCATTAATTTTACATTTGTAGATACACCTCAATTTGCAACCAGGTTATATACAAAAAACATTCATTGCAAGTTGAAAATATCAAAAGTTAAAAATGCACAGAGTACAACCAACCCAACAAACATCCTGGCTTGGTCACACAGTACGCTGAAGAGTCCTGGTTGCCTCCTTCATGGCCACATGGCTCATTGAGCTGTACAGCATGAAGAGAGGATCATACAACATACTCATCATCCAGGAAAAGATAAAAATTCAAATAACTTCTACTTAATGGGTACTGCTTTCATACTACCATAAAATTGAAAATTTATAAATCAAACTCTCATGACTTGTATATAAATGTCCTGTCAAAGCCTGAAGGGGTCATAAGTGGGGCTGTTCTGAGGTGTCTGCATGTAGGGGGTGTGATGATGGGATCAAAGATGAGATGCAGGGATTGGAGAGAGAATGTCCCTCACCCTAAGAGTGGGCAGCCTGGGTAGGAGGTAACATATGCAAACAGGCTTCTCAGGGCCAGGGAGATAGCTCAATAGAATAAGTGCTTGCCTGAAAAACACAAGGTCATGAGTTCAATTCCCAGTACCACAAAAAGAAGGAGGAGGAGGAGGAGGAGAAGGAGGAGGAAGAGGAGGAGGAGGAGGAGGAGCAGGAGGAGGAGGAGGAGGAGGAGGAGAGGTTTCCTGCTTGTGATTTGTTGCCTTTTGCCTGACCTGCCTTTCCATGGACTGTTTCTCCTCCACGATGCACCTCTGTCATACCCCCTGCCTTGGAGCCAGCCAACTACAGACTGAGATCTCTATAAATGTGAATTAAATGACCCCCCTCCTTTAACTTTGGGTGTCAGGTATTTTTGTCTCAGAAATAGACAAGTAACTGAGAACATTCTGTATTAAACCTTAACAGAGAAGGCATTTGGTCTTTATTTTGCATCCTAGAAATTTGGTGTATTAACTTCCTCATATATAAAAGGGGTTTGATGTTTGTATAGATAGGTAAATGATGGCTAGTTGTGACAAGGATTATACAGATAGATAAAAAGGAAGTCACAGAACTACAGCATTTCCATGAACATAAAGTTATGTAACTTCATCAAGACTTACAGCCACACAGGTCTATGCACAGAGTGACTCCCAGCCTATGAGATGATAAAATTGAAAAGCTTCATCACTTTTAGAACTTTTCAAATGGTTTGATGAAAAACCTTGCTAGAAGATGGAAGCCCTATGTGATGGATCCTATGTGCACACTCTCCAGCTGTGAGAATTTTAACAAGGTATTTCATCTATCTGGTTCTTTGTTCAGATCTCTCTGGAAGAAGGCTGACTCGAAAAGGTTTCATATCCCTTTCCAGGTCAAAACCCAATATCGTTTGTAATCACTGACAAAAAGAAAGCTTTATAAACAGAGAAGCAATAAAGGAGAGGTCTCTGTGTTCTGCAAAAAGGGGGGATTTGAACTGGACCCAGATGTAAAATTCAGATGGCTTAAGAGAATTAAAGAACATCTAACCAAAGTACAGGTTTGAGAAATGTGCAGTATTTGGGTGACAATTAGTGACACACCACACATGCCCTTCCTTCCACCCCCACCTGCTCCAGTCCTTTCAAGGCTTTCAGGCCACTGCAGTGCCACCCAGAGTCTAGCTAATCCCTCCTGCTGGAAGCTGTGTTGGGAGACTCTCCTCAGGGCCTTGGACCACCTTGATTGCAATATTGCTCATCTGGAGCCTCTAGAAATATGAAGAGGCCAGGTTACACATAGACTGTATGCGACAATAATGCTGCAGTGTGGCTGTGCTCCTGGGAACACAGACAGACAACAGGGCAATCAGCATCTCCAGGGTCCTGTGGAAAATGACAGGGATTTTGTTTTTGTCCCTCCAACAGAGAAGTCAGCCTGCACCTGGAGGCTCCACGGAGGCTGTTTAATAAGGGATTTGTTTACTTCCTTCCTGAACCTCTGACAATCTAATCCTTTCCGATTCTTTCCATGATTTGACTCTAAATGAGAAAGTATGATCTCGCAGTTGGGGGCTATGAGGCTGCAGCTCCACTGGTAATCTGCCAGCACTCCAGCTTTTGATCCTGGGGGATGGTATAAAGGCAGAAAATATGTTCCTGGAAAAAAAACAAAAGAAAAAAATCCCTACTGCCTGGGATAAATTACAGCCTTCCCGCAACGGTCATCGTAGTGGGGTGGAGGGTAATGGAGGATCAGGAGAGTTAATCTTGATCACGTGTCCTTTGAAATAATCTAAATGCCCACTTTAATGTTTCAGTCTTCAGTGAGCTTAGCATAATTTAAGGGATCCTTCTTATCTTTATGATTAACTTATGATCCTGTGTTACACTAGTTCCTCCAGGAACTAGGGAAATTAACCATAGTTACGAATTTGGAAGGCAAAAACAAGGTTAAGGGTAAGCAATGAAAACATGCGGGATCCCAGAGAACGAAAGAAGAAAATGAACGAGAAGAAACGGTTTTCTTAGAAAGTGGCTCATTCTGTCTCTACATCCGTGATTTCCTTAGAATCACTCAGAGTAAGACACAGATTTTAGTGTTGAAAAGCCACACACCTGCACACCTTCCTTCATTGTTTAGAATGTTGCAGGTGTAGGGCAGCGAAATAGCTCAGCGGTTAAAGCACCTGCTTAGGCAGACGGAGCGGCCAGGGTTCCATCCCTGGTGTGCCAGGCCGGCCCCGCCCCCAGGGTGTGCTGAGATGGCGATTGAGACTGGGAGTGGTGGCGCACGCCTGTAGTCCCAGCGCTTGGGAGACTGAACACAGGCAGATCACTAGAGTTCAAACTATATAGTGAGACCCTGTAGACCCTTTACTAAAATGCAAAATAATAATAGTAATAATAATTAATAATAATAATCAGAAAAAAGAACATTGCAAGTGTAGACTTTCTGTGTATGACTCAGCTTCACTTGCCTCCCTTCACCCCCACCCACCAGAACCCATTGTTTGGGGAAATCTGGAGGAAAGGAAAGGAGTTAGAAACCTACTTGCCAGCATTTTTTTTTTAACCATAAAGTCTTAGTACTCTATTAGAAGGAATATAGATATTCTATGCAGGTAGGGGATGGTTACAGAATAAAGATGCATGAAGAAGTAAGTGACATGGTGTGTAAGATGTTAAGGCCTATGGACAGGTCATCAGACAATTTGTACCGCCAAATTAGTGCAGCTTTGAAAATGAAAGGAGATACTACTAATAATTGTGCAGAACAGCAGGTGCAAGAGGGAAGCTTCTTAGGCCAGACCAGGAAAAGTAGCACACAATGAGGGGAATCTGGGATGTGGGGTAGGAATGGAGTGCTCTGCAATTTTATTTATTGTTTTTTAAGAATAAATTTTACTAACCTGTTTTGAAACTGCCTCGTTGCTATTTGTTTCTCAATAAAATTAGTAACACATCTATTTTCAAAATAGATCTTAGTAACAATGAAATATCAAATTTAGTCATTATAAGAGAAAAAGTAAGAAGAGTTTGCTTTATTTTCTGAAAATGTGGAATTACCAATATATTGTAGTGTATTGCCAACTTTTACCTGTTTTATTTAGAGTACTCCTTTTATGGATTACTCAAGGATGTTTAAAAATCAGAATGGCTTCCGCATGATACTTAGACATCACCCGGATTGTTTTAATCTTCACGTAAATATATTCACAAGTAATGCAAAGAAAATTGGCCACTTGTTTATATAAGCATAATTAGGAGGACAAATTATGTTCATAAAACACATTACAAAATAACATAGGTCTTTAGGGCCAGGGAGATAGCTCAGTAGAATAAGTGCATGCCTGGCAAGTACAGGGTCCTGAGATCAATCCCCAGTACCACAAAAAAATAAATAAATAAATAACATAGGTCTTTGCATTACTGTTTCTGTAGATTAAAAAAAAACCCTGTGATTGAAGTACTAGTATTTGAAAATAATAAATTATACTACTTATATACAGGCAAATGATGTAAGTACATTATTTCCAACCACCCCCAAAGAAGAAACTTTTGAGGCAGTGACAAAGGTAATTTAAAAGTGGCTTTCTAGCTGCAAAGAGCTCAAGAAGCACGTATTCAGGAAAAACTTCAGATTGGTACTAAAATACCAAGAATGCAAGAGACAAAAAAGGTAAAAGCCCTCAAAGTCTGTTTTAACTGCATTTCACAAAGAAATCAAAGCCATGGTTGCAAGACAGCTTAAGGCCCAGGCAGGAGAGTACAACTTGCCCATCAGCCCACACGTCTTATCTAACTAAGCTAACCATTGGTGCTTCCTGTGGTCTCCTCCATACTGCATGTTTACTCCAGAGTAAACCTCATGGAGAAAATGATCTTACCTATCTGATCCACCATTCCCTCTTCTGTAAGTGAAAGGACTCATCGTATGTCAATTTCTAAGGTTAAGTTCAATTCTGATATTCTACAACCAATGATCCAGGAAACAATAGGTGGCTATTCTTCTCTAGTCTGGCATAAGAATGGAGAAGGCAGGATGCCTGGGATGACGACGGGAGCACCAGAAGAGCAAGATGATGATGTTTGCAAATTAGGCATTGAAATTTTGGACCACGTTTTCAACCACCAAGTGTATATTCTTCAAGTAGTACTGAAAAAACATTGTCCTGCTGTCCAGTTGCCTGCGTTGGGATTCACAAATGTGGCAACTACCATTTAGCAAGGTGTTACCTGTTTCCATGGTGATGGCGGTGCACTATCTGTTCTTGACAGGGTGGAGTGTGATGCCACTTTTTACACAAGGTAATGGGAGAACAGAGTAGTTGAAAACAAGTTTGGAGACAATTCTGAAAAGGCAGAAATCAAGTTTTGTATATAATAGCCTGAATATAACAGAGGGCCACACAGGTGAAGTGTCTGGGGACAGCTGACACACGGGTACTCAGAGACTGAGAAAAGATTCAATTGTGCATAACAGTTGGAAGCACTGGCTTCAAAGTCACGTAAAATCAATTCCAATCAGTTAATCTCTCTGAGCCACCAGTTGCTTACTTTTAAATTATGATAGTAAAAGTTCCACGGGGATTTATTTAATTGGGATAAAATACCTAATGGAAATAGTACATTAGTGCTCAGTACATGGAGAGCAAGGTGGTTGATACCACCTTGGTTACTGAACTATTCTCTTAGACAATGAAACTTAAATAGGAATGGTTTGGGAGAAAAAGAAGGTATAAGGAAGGGCAAGGCAGAAGTATCTTATTGAAAGAAAACATAGGGCTAGAGAGATGGCGCAGTAGAATAAGTGCTTGCCTGGCAAGCGCAAGGGCCTGAGTTCAATCCTTGGTTCCACCAAAAAAAAAAAAAAAAAAAAATTACGTTTGAGAAGAAAGAAGTGGCACAAGAGATGGAGACAAGCACATAAAACAAGAGGATGAAGTCAGAAGGAATGCAGGAAGTGGATTTGGGATAAAGGTGATTCAAAGAAGGTGACTGGCTCCCCAGCCTAGCTAGTGCAAGGTCCTGAGTTTGATGCCTGGTACAAAAGAAAAAATAATAATAATAAGGTGACTGGCATCTCAGGTGCAGCAGAAACAAAGCACATCTTTGTCAATCACCACTGATATAGAAAATATAAAGGTAATGAAAAGATTTGATGCTTAGAGATGATCAGTCGTATCCAAGGAAAGAGGAAATTAGCTTACAGATACATTTATTCAAGGGGAATGTCAATAAAAGAAACACATGATGTATTAGTTGTGGGTGTGATACACACATTTAGAGGCAGCAGGGAGGTAGAAATTCAATGGATGAGATAAGGAAGAGTTAATTTTGAAAGCAAGGAGCTATAAGATAAAGGAAGGGACATAGTCTGATACCTAAGTGAAAAATTAGTTTCTTTAGACTTCTTTACTTTCCTTCTTGCAGTCTTTGGGAGTATTTGTTGAGTGAATGAATGAATGAATGAATGAATGAATGAATGAATGAATCATTCATCAGAATTGATATTTTACTCTTCAGGAGACCTTGTCTTTTCCCTCTCCTGTAGATCCAGCACCTGAAGTTCATTGAATTATCCAGGGCCATTGAAGGCAAAAGAAGGAGTCCCCAAGCCTGCCCTCAGTCTCAGCCCATATTTGAAATTTTTAATCTGGCTGGATTGGCCCTTTCATTACAGCAACAGTTTGATTATCAAAAACTTGAAACCATAAACCTCTTCCTAAATCCCTCTCCTGATGGAGATACCCTACTAATCCCATGCCAAAGAGAATTCTTCAGAACTTAGCTCAAATATCAACTACTCTGGCAAGGTTCCCAAAATGTGCCACCCTAGTGACATCACACAAACTCTAAATTTTTCCTCAGATTATGTTGTTTGGATTAAAAATGATGTTTCTATGTGTAAAAAATTAAGACTATACATAATTAGGATAATTCTGGGAGTCATAGGAAGATAGCCACTTTAAAGACTCCTTAGTAGAATATGACAAGTTATGTGGTCTCCTGAGGTCACTTAAGACTTGATACTTGAGACTGTATAAAAGAGATACATATACATAAAATGTTTTCAGTTCTTCTGGAAAAAATACTCAAGAGAGGAATAGCTGGGTTTAATGGAACCTCTGATCCTAGGTTTTTTAGGAATCTCCACTCTAATTTCCATGGTGTGTACACAGTCTACACCCCCACCAATAGTGAAGAAATGTTCTTTTTCTTCCGCAGTCCCTGCATCATTTGTTATTAGTTGACAAAGTAGCCATCTTTTCTCTGGGGATGCAGATACATATGCATCTGGATGCTAAGGCCTCAGACTCTTAGATGCTAAAATAATCTGCTTTGCCAATTCAGTAATTACTATAATGATGGTACAATAATTTACCAAAAAATGTAGTAAGTTCTACAATAACATTCATTCTGTTCACAAATCTGCAAATTGGGCCAGCCTCAGCTGAAAGAGTTTGCTTGCACTCCAGGTTGTGTCAGCTGGGGCAGTTTAAAGGCCACAGCTAGAGTTATCTTTGAAATCCCACTTTAAAATTTCATGCACTCCTAGGTCTGGTCTCTGGGAAAGAAGGACTTAAATTGCTAGGGATTGGAACATCTGGGTTCTCAAGTATTTCTAGACCTCACAGTACTTGCTCCCTTAGAAGCCTGTAGCATAGTGGCTCAGAAGTGGAGTCAGGGAGATCAGGTAAATTCTCCCATGTAGGTTCACAGCTCCCATAGTGCCAGTTCCAAGAGAAAAGAGGAAAAAGTAAAACTTGACATTGTTAGATGAATAAATGCACTGAATACAATCTGCCGCCTCCATCTCTTTTCTTTGGTCTGCCTTTTGACAGCTCCTCTTTTGGCTGTATTTTGTCAGCATTCTGATTACTCAGGCATCTTGAACATCAGAAGATTTACAGTATACCAATTAAGTTTACATTAAAAGGTAAGCAAAACTGTATTCCTTTTCTTGCTCCTTTTATAATCTCAAATAAATAATTTGATCTTTCCACCTGGACAAAAAGAGAAATGGCTCCTAGAGTCACTGCTCTCAATAAATTTTACCTTCCTTCCAGTCCTGATTGTTCTTATTCCTGTTCCCACACAGAACAAAGGTCTCCCTCCTGTGCCTGCCCCCGTGGGCAGCCTATTCCCTGGCCATCCAGGCCTGTAGGAAAAATTGAAAGAAAAAAGACCTCTAATAAATACAAATAAGTGCATTCTGTTCAGCAGCACTAGCACTGCCTTCACATGATAAATTACTTAACCGTGTGCTAATGATGAACAGTCAACTTCCTGATGCCAAGCATGGGAGGCTGAGAGTGCCCTCTGTGCCCTGGTGTTAATTACTTCCTTGACTAACTACAAGAGACACTTATTAAATTTCGAGACTCTCTGCCTCTTAGGAGGCACACACAAGTGCAGCTGATGTCTCTTTCACTTTCTGAATTAAAGAATGAAAATGCCAGCCAAGGTAAGAGAAAAGAGTCCTGCTGAGGTAAGGAGAAGCACATGGAAGTAGGTTACATTTGGACCAAATATCCATAGAGCAATGATGTTTGTGGAACATATAAAAACAAGGAACAAACAGACCTGAACTCTAATAAATCTATGATCAGACACTTCTGGTTACGGTAGACTTGGGCTCCTTAGATTCTTTAAGTCTTGAGATTAACTGTAAAAATGCATCAGTGATGCCTACTTTGTAGAGTTTTGATGGATGTTCAAAATGGAAACAATAAATGCTAGAAGTCATGATGAGTACTAACAGTAGTTCTACCAGCATTGTCACTACTCAATGACTTTCAGCCTGATTTGATAATATCCCGTTATTAATTGGTATACAAGACAGCTAGTATGAGGCTGAGGCAAAGGTAAATAATGGTGGAGCAGAAGACAATAACACTCCCATCTTCACTTAGTGAGCCCAGCAGTGATGTCAAGGGCTGCTGTTATGGTTTATGTCAAGTTGCCCCCTCAAAGCCTCATGCAGTCGTGGGGCAGCTTCTGGAATTCATGGTTGATCCTTGATTCAATGCTGGGATTGCAGGTGTGAGTGCTGTACCATGGCCCTGGTGTGAATAATACACTTTACAATGTGAGGAGAGGAGAGAAGCTTGCTAGAAGCCATAGCTGCTACTTCTCCCTTTGATCGTTGCTCTTTGTCACCTCCATGAAGAGCAGCTCTGTGCCATTTGCAACCCTTCCTTGGAGCCAGCTGAGTATGGACTGAAACATCCACTAACTATTAACTAAATAAACCTTTCCTTCTTAATTTTGAGTGTTGGGTATTTTGTCCCAGAAATGAGAGAATTGTAACTGAGGCAACTTCCTATTGATATCTCTTGTTATTCAGTTATTTGTGCTCAACTTTGTCACTGGAAAAATTCTCCAAATCAAAAGCCAAAAGCTAATCTGAATCCCAGCTCTACATTCTTCATCTCCTCCTACCTGTCTTACTTCAGACAGACAGAAATTCTATTTTAATTTCTTTTTTAATTTTTTGTTCATTTTAATGAAGAAAAAATAGCAGTGAAACAGTTTCAAAACTGGTTAGTAGGACAGTTACAATAATTAATACATTGCATATTTTTGTCTTCATAGTAGTTACTCAAAGGAAAAAATGCAGACATGATATCTTGTCTAAATAACATTAGTGCAAACCTTTCTTCCCATTGAACTAATAGAAAATAGCTGTATATCTATCCTAATATATATATATATATATATATATATATATATATATAT
>NDGM011176400.1:0-10601 GCA_002564305.1 Octomys mimax | reverse complement strand
GACTTCTCCAAATACAGCTTCTCTAACAGCAATGGAACACCCATCTTTGACAAAACAAAACAATAAAGGGGGATATAAATAAAGGGCCATTTGGTAGTGAAAAAAATGTATATACAAGATAGTTAGGATAGATATACAGCTACTTTATCTTAGTTCAATGAGAAGAAAGGTTTGTACTAATAGTGTTTAGACAAAATATCATGTCTACATCTTGTCCTCTGAATAACTAGTATGAAGACAATAATATGCAACATATTAATTATTGTAACTGTCCTACTAACCTGTTTTGAAACTGTTTCATTGCTTTTATCCTTTTTTCTCATTAAAATGAATTCTAAAAATTCTATAGTCTCTTTGTGCCACTTTTCTGTACATCTAAAATTATATAAAATAAAACTTTTTTAATCACTCAGAACAATGCCTAACACAGAGTAAGCATTTAATATATGGCTGTTGTTTGTTTTGGCTATTGTTGGAAATAACATTTGGAAAGAATGCCCTATATCCATGTTTCTTAACTGCTGAGCTGATTTTCTGAAAGAGCTATCTGCATACCATGAGCTGTCCTTGAGTACAGTATGTCTTTTACATTTACATACTCATTTTTACAAAGGTATACAAAATGAATTTGTTAATTAATAAAGTACATACTCATGTAGGGGTAGGGCTATAATATGCTAAATATCTATTGAGAAGTAACTTCCATTTTCCCATCCCTTGAATCTAGGTTGGCTCAGTTATTTGCTTGAACCAAAAGATATACAATCACAAGATGAGAACTCCTGAAGATAAAAAGATCTCAAGAGCTGTCATGGTGACAGATTGAGATGGATGGTTGACAATTAGTCTGACAGGTGACTTCCAAGCAACAATAATGGAAACCTACAGATGGTAGAATAAAGCCTTCATTGAGCTAAAAGAAAATATTTGTTGATTTAGAAAACAACTTTAGAAATTGCTTTCAGAAACTAACCAAAGTAGACATTTTTCAGTCAAATGATGAGTATTCATAGAATTCAAAAGGATATATTTCAGATGAGAAAAGTGATATAAGATGTAAGAAGGAACAAACAGCACAGGTACAGTGAATATGTAGGCACATTGAAAGAAATATTGTCCATAAGCTACAAAAATGATGACACCCTATGAAGTTTAAGACAAAGGAGAATAACTAAAATTCAAAACAAAAATAATTTAGGGCATAGGTAAGCAAAGGCAAACTACTTTAAGGTCATTTTGTTGTTTTAAACAAGGTTTAAAAAATAAAAGTATCAGGGCCAGCCAAATAGCTCAGCAGATTAAAGCACCTGCAAGCAGGTGCAGGGGCCAGGGCTTAATCCCGGGGCCTGTCATGCTGGCCCTGCCCCAAGGGTGCACTGAGACAGCAATTGAGACTGGGCATGGTGGTGCAAGCCTGTAATCCCAGATCTTGGGAGGCTATAAACAGGCGGATCACTGAGTCCGCTCTAGTAGTGAGACCCTGAACATCCTGTAGACCCTTCCCTAAAATAAAAAAAATTAAAAATTAAAAAGTAGCCCTAGGCATACTAGTGCATGCCAGTAATCACAGTACTTAGGAGGCTGAGGCAGAAAGGCCACCTCCAGCCTCCAGTGCAAGGCCAGCCCGGGTTACAAAATGAATTCAATGACCTCCTGGAATACACAGTGAGATCTTGACTCAAAAGACTAAAAAATAAACACAAAATATTATAATATTGATATAATTTTAATACATTTATTTATTTGTTTGTTTTTTTATTTACTTTTGGTACTGAAGATGAAACTCAGGACCCTGTGCTTGCCAAGCAGGTGCTTATGCCATTGAGCTATCTCCGGGCCCTATGCTTGGTAAGTTAGGTATGTACATAAATATTTCTAGGGAAATAACTAAAACTAGAAAAACAAGGACAGAAAAAAAAAGAAAAGAAAAACAAGGAAAGTAAAAGGAGGAATTAGTTGCATTCAGTCAAAAGGAAAAAAGGAGAAAAAAATCACAACAAATTCAGGACAAATATTACTATCACAGTAAGAACAACTGTACATCCAGAAAAATTAAAATTTACAATAAATGTAATGAATTAAAAGGTTACATACAATGCAGCATGGTACTGGCAAATAAAACAGACCCGAGGACCAATGGAGCAGAAGAGAAAATGCAGAAATGACTTCAAGCACACTCAGCTAGCTTATCTTTGAAAAAGAGACCAAAAACACCTTGACTGCAAGAAAGCAAGGCTCTTTCATAAACAGTGGGGGAGGCACTGGCTTTCCATATGCCAAAAATTGAACCATACCTCTCATAATGCACTAAACTAAAATCAAAGTAGGTCAAAGATCTAAATATTAAAATAGAAAAAAATCTACAGGAAGATAAAACAGGTAAACTCTTGAAGGCATAAGCGAATGCAAAGACTCTATGAGCAAGCCCTGATCACTCAGGAAATATCACAAAGAATCCACAACTGGGGTCACATCAAATTAAAAAGCTATTGCACAGCAAAAGAAACCACCAAAAGATTAGAGACAACCCACAGAATGGGGGGGAAAAAACTTCCAGCTGTTTCTCAGACCAAGGATTAACATCTAGGATATATAAAGAATGAAAAAATTAGGTCCCTTACATTTAAAACCCCAATCAAATAATAGGCATCAGAAATAAATAGATAAATTTCTCAGATGAAGAGAGAAACAGCCAGGCTGAGGAGATAGCTCAGCAGCTTAAGTGCTTGCCTGGCAAGGGCAAGGTCCTGAGTTCAAGCCCCATGTCTCAGTTACTCTTTGGGCTGGAGAGATAGCTCAGTAGAATAAGCACATGCCTGGCAAGTGCAAGGGCCTGAGTTCAATCCCTGGTTCCACAAAAAAAAAGAAAGAGAGAGAAAGAAAGAGAGAGAGAGAGAAATAGTAAATAAATAGATGAAAAAATACCCAGCATCACTAGTCATTTGAGAAATGCAAATTAAAACAACATTGGCATTCCATCTCACCCCAGAAAGAATGGCTAACATCAGGAAATCAATAACAAGTGCTAGTGGGGCTGTAGGGAAAAAGGGGTCATTTCTATTCCTGGTGGGAATGTAAACTGATACAGCCATTATGTAGGTCAGTATGAGCATTCCTCAAAGCTAGAAGTTCCGTTTGACCAGTTAGTCCCCTTCTAAGTATCTTCCCAAAAGAGTTAAAAGTATCATAACACAGTGACATATTTAAATGCAGGTTTACAGTGACACACTCTATAATAGATAAATCTTGGAGACAGTCCATTTGCCCATCAAAAGATGAATGTGCAAAGAAAATGTGGAGTATCACACTGTCATGAATTTAAATCATTTGTAGGAAAAGGCATACACCTTCAGACCATAATCTTAAGTGAAATAAATCAGACACACAAGTTTAAATATCACATTGTTCCTCTGGTGTCAGAAACCCAAAGCATAAACCAGGAGCATCACGGAACACAGGCACTGGGAAGTAGGAAGATCATGTTCCAACAGGAGGAAGAATAAGGGCAGGAAAAAGAGGGAAGAAAGAGCGAAGGAAAAAAAGAGAACGGAAACAAAGCTTGGTAAATAGGAAGAGGAAAAGGCTGAAGGGAAAGGAGAGAAATTTTAAAGAATAAGAAGAAGCACTGAGATGTAGTAGGCTCAGGCACAAGTTCCCTATCATGAGTATGATCAATATGTGTACTAATAAAAATAAAGTTTAAAAAGTAAATTGTTACAGTATAAAGGCTGACAAACTCAATAAGAAAAATAATTGAGGGGCCAGAGGTTTGATCACTGGGCCTGCTGTGCTGGCCCCGCCCCCAGGGCACACTGAAAGGACAATTGAGATGGGGCATGGAAGTGCACGCCTCTAATCCCAGCTCTTGGGAGGCTGTAAGCAGGTGGATCACTATGAGTCCGATCTAGTAGTGAGGCCCTGAACACCCTGTAGACCCTTCCCTAAAATACAAAAAAAAGAAAGAAAGAAAAACAAATAATTGATTTAGACTACTGTGCGTCAGAAAGAAAGGTTGAAGTTTTCAATAAGAATTGCTTACCCAATTTGTAATATTCATTAGGATGTATTAAGTTGAGCCACAAACCTACCATCACAAGTAAAGTAGATAGATGAAGGGTAGAATAGTGAAAGGCAAACATTCAAAGGACAATATATGAAGATAGTTGTGTATTGTCAGTATAAGAAAAAAATTCTTAAAATTCACACCACACACACACACACAAAATTATGAGACAAATTTTGTAAGTTTTATAAAATTTACTTATAAAATTCAAATTTTATAAGTAAACTACATAAACCTAAATCAATTTCAATCTTCAAACCACTACAGTAAACAGGTGAAAAGACAAGCTCTCAATTCATAATACATATAAACTCACAAAATATTAATATGTCAAATACGTTTTTTTAAACTAAGAGCAGTAATAAGTAAAACACAGAGTAACAAAATGCATAAAACAGTGACCATCTAAATGACAGGAAATCAGATGAAATGGCCAAGAAACAATTACTGCATGCTGAGCAGAGTGGCACACACCTGTAATCCCAGCCCTGGACTGTAATCCCAGTCAGGAGGATGGCCACAAGGTCAAGGCTAGCCTGAGCTACATACACTGTGAGTTCAAGGCCACCTGAATTACACAGTGAGACCCTGTTTTAACAAACACACACACACACACACACACACTATAGTAAAATCCATAACAAGATGATGTCATAGCCACCATGTTGTCAAACTTTTCAGAATCTCTGAATCCTTTTATGTCTAGTATTCCTGGTATGTGTACTAATAAAAATAAAGTTAAAAAAGTAAATTGTTCTTGTAACAATAGAACATAACAAAACTTTTGTTTTCAATTCCTTGTTTCTTGAATTTTTCTAGATGACATATATGAATTTCATGCAAAAATTCAAAAAATCACAACCTTTGACATAAATGGGTTAATGCCATGGGTAACAAAGACATGGAGCACACAGAACATTTACACATTACAACTCCTGCAACCTCCCTGAAAGGCAGCTCGACACTGCAGAGTGGAGGATGTTCCACTCTATGACTCAACTCAGTGGCCGCAAACCTTTCAGAAATGAGGGCCCAAACTGCAAGCCCGACCCTACTCACTTATCACAAAGCACCACACTGTCATTAAACCTAGATACTAAAGTTTTAGTTTAGATAAAAACAACTCATTCACTAATATCTTTGGTCAATTAAATAAGTAAATAAATACTATCTGTGCCATAGGGTCACCACAATGGACTCAGCACATGCACGTGGAACAGCAGCATACACAAGATGCTCACAGGCACACTGCTTAAAACAGCAAAAAGTGGAGGCCAGTGAGATAGCTCAGTGGACTAAAGTGCCTGCTTAGGCAAGCCCCGGCAAGCACAGGGACCATGGTTCATCCTTGGCACCATATGCCATGCCACCCCCATGTCCAGGGCAAGCTAAGCCAGCCACAGAGTCTGGGCATAGTGGTGCATGCTTGTAATCCCAGCGCTGGGGAAGCTGAAAACAAGAAGATCATTATGAGTCTGAGCTGTGTTGAGAGACCCTGTCCCAAATACATAAAACAAACAAACAACAACAACAACAAAAAAAAAAGATAGCAAAAAGTAAAGCAAATTACGGTATTGTAGGCAATAATAACAGCACATTTTATGTAGCATTTATAATATACGGTAGTCCCTCTTGCCTGAATGAGGAATGACCCAAGATCCCCACTGGATGTCTGAAAGTGGATCATACCAAGTCCTATAAGCAGTGTCTTCCTAAGCTAGTTATTTATGTTAATCAGCTTCCTATCCTTGTATGGAAATATCTGAGTTAATCAGCCTACAAAGTGAAATAGTGCTCTGTGGGCCACAGTTGTGGATGGGTCAGTCCATGATCGGCTGGCCCCACTGTTTGCCTGTGACATGCAGCAAAACATGCTTCACAGCCAGGAAGTGAATAGAGGCTCCTCCAGACACACCATACTGGGCCCACACCTTCAACACGTGGCCTCTGGAACATTCAACATCCAAAGTCTAACGACACCTATGAGAAAGTTTAACTTTATCATGCGAGCATGAATCAAATGCTGAAAATCAGTTTCCCATTTCAGAGACTTAAGGAGGAAAACTCCATAATTACAATATCTATGATAAATCATTATAATTAAGAGTACAAAGAAGCAGCAGAAAATTAGCTATGCAAAAGCACATTTTGTTCTTCCTAGTCAAACTTCAAAACCACAGAATGTATAAGAGTCCTTGAAGATAATATCTTATAATTTTGACTCCTACATAAGCTAAAATTTTAAACAAATACTTTGTCAAAATGATTATCTATGGCTCCCAAACATCAATATTTGAAAAGGTGAAATATTTTTAGTTCTTCCCAAATCACAGAACCCTGAGGTACAGAGTTCTTACAGCATGTTATGAAACAATTCTCCCTGAATTCCATCCTAGAAATTTCCATTTAGTGTTTTTAGACTCTGATTGATTTCAAATGTGTAATGAAACCCATGGAAAGAGAAACCATAGCTAAGAAGCCACTACTGCAGCAGGAACTGTTCTAAACACATTTTTAACTCATGCACTTACCCTTGTGAGAAGAGTGTTAATATGCTCATATTACAGATACATAGCTATAAAGAAAAATAACCTCGAAGCCTTCGGAGGTAAGTGGATGCCACTTGAAGCTATACTCATAAGTGAAATAAATCAGACCCACATGTGCAAATACTGTATTGTCTCCATAGTGTAAGAACTCAAAAGAAGAAATAAAAATTGAAAGGTATAACACAGTTAAATGGAAAGATATAACTTAAGGATGAAACAATGAAAAGAAAGTAGAAAAGTGAGCAAATATAACAGCAAAACCATATATTTACGTAAACAGGATGGTTATGGTAATGGTCCTAAGACTTTCCATCAAGTTTTTGAAAATAGCTATTAATGGGTAGAATGCTCACCCTGACTAACTCTCTATGTTGATATCTATAAACTAAGCAACTACATTGCAGACAGCAACATGTAATACAAAAACCATGCTTTAAATACCTGTCATTTTGGTCTTCTAAATGCATACTGCTTCTAATGTCATATCAATTCTTGCTATACTCTCTTTAAAGTAAATGTTTATTTTTTAAAAAGGTAAAAATGAAAGACAAGAAAAAACAATATCATAGGATAGTCCTGCTTTAAAAAAAAACAAAACAGATACAGAAAACTAGGTATAAAAGTGATTTTTAAAAAATTTTTTAAAGACTTGACTTTTTTTGTGGCCAGCTTAGCCCACTCTGGGGGTGGGGTCGGCAGGGCATGTGATGTTGGGATTGAACCACAGTCCATGCACTTGCCTAAGCAGGTGCTTTCAACTGCTGAGCTATCTCACTGGCCTCCTAAAGTGATTTTTAAAACTTTCCACTGTTATATAATAAATGGCAAACCCAGGATTTGAACAAACACAGAAGAATCCCTAGGTACTATCCTCTTAAACACTAATCTATCTTCCAAGATTTTTAATCATGAGAACAATATTTGGAGCAGTGGACACTGGTGATATAAAGGTATTTACTAAAATGCAGATAATCCCTGAAATAGATTGATGGGGTGGGGAGACATTGCAAAATACAAATTGTGCAATGCATTTACACAAAAACTTGCAAAATTGAATAATTAGATGCAAATGTGATAAAAGGTTACTTTATTTACATATTTAAAAGGAAATCTTGAGAACTTATGTTGCTTGTAGATAGAAGTAATCATTATAATGTATGTAGCAAAATTATAAAGGAAATAATAAACACAAAACTGTGAAGAGTACTTGAGTATGTGAGAAGGGTAGAAGGAATTAGCTTAGTATTCAAAAGCACAGTAGGGTAGCTAAAGTCTACAATTACACTTCAAAATAACTAGAAGACTACAGTTTATGAAAAAAAATAATGAATGGTTCAGACGAAAATGCTAATTGCCCTACTTTTATCATTACATATTGTACACATGCATCAAATTCTTGTATTTCATAAATATCTACAAATACATCAACTTTATAAAGCAAAATAAATGACAGGAACAATAACTAGAAAAATCAAGGAAAGGGAAAAGGAGAATATCCTAGTTTTAGAATATATAGCATGCTGGACATGGTGGTGAATGCCTGTAATCCTAGCCCTTGGGAGGCTGAGGGTGAAAGATCACCATGAGTTCAACATGAGCTTGGGATATATAGTGAGTACAAGTCCAACCTGATCTATATAGCAGGACCCTATCTCAAAAAGAAAAAAATTAATTAATAAAATAAAATATATATCAAATGAAAAGAACTTGGAGGGCAAAAAAAGAGACTTCAAAGGTAATGTTCTTTTATTTTAGGAAATTTAAGTATTTATATGTTTATATTTTATTTTATAACATGTATATTATAAATATATGTATTCAATATTTAATAAACTTTTAAATATGTTTATGAAGAATAGGCAGGAAATCAGAAAAATAGATTATCAAATCTAAGTAAGTACTATTTAGAAAAAAATATATTTTAATAAAATTTGAACCTAAAACTCCAGTCAATAGTAACAAAGGATATGAATAATAAGAAAGCAAATAAAGGCCTGATTTTTTGTCAAATAAATATAAAGAATATAATACTAATTAATTTTAAGCTTCATTAGAAAAATATTCATTTACATATTATGTCAGAATAGAAGAAAGGGCTTTAGAAAATAAAATAAAGCATATTACTTCCTAATCAGTGCAGGAAATTTTTCAAAACTAAAAAGTGGTAGGAGACACATGCAGTTAAACTATAGAGGAAAATATCCAAAATAAATAACTAGAAGAGTTAGAAATGGTTGCCTCAGGGAAGTGTGAAAGGTAAAGTTTAAAACAGCCATTTTTATTGAAAGCTTTGTAATTTAGTCTTTTGTTTGCTTGGTTGATTGGTTGGTTGGTTGGTTGGCTGGTTAGCAGTATGAAGACTGAACCCAGGGCTTCCCACTTGTCAGGCAAATGCTGTGCTACTGAACTACAACCCTAAGCCTTTTAAAAATTTTTTTATGAGATAGGGTCTTGTTAAGTTGCCCAAGATGGCCTCAAATTTATAATCTTCTTCCCTCATCCTCCCTGTAGCCGGGATTACAGGTGTGTCTCACATCGCCTGGTTGACTATTTTTCTTTTAACGAATGCATATGTGCAGCCTCATGATGATTAAAATTATAAAATATTATTCACCTCAAAACTACTGAAAAGGCACTTGCTACAGTTCTTTTTTTGTAAGTAGGACTCATTTAATAAATATATCTTGAAAGATAGCAATTTAAAAGGTGCTGCTGATTTTTCCTTTCTTTTTTTGTTAGTACAATTTTATGAGTGCTTCACCAATTTAATTCCAACTCTCTTTAGTTAGTTAGTATGTCAGACCTATCCAAAACAGAACCAAATGAATACAACCTGCAAAATGGTTGTGTGTATCTCACATAAACTAGTATCATAAATTGATTTTAAGAAATTTGCTCACATGATTATAGACACTGACAAGTGTCAAGATCTGCTGGAGAGGCAGGAGACCAACGGCACAGTTCTGATCCAAGAAGAAAGGTCCAAGAACCTGGAGAATTGATGGCACAGCTAAGTAAGCAGATTGTATCCTTAACATGTGGGGGCCTTCATCAGTTGAAAGCTTGCTTAGGACAATACACTTGATCCTCCCTAAAGAAAGGGGGAATTCCTCCCACCTGTCTCCTCTGAGCTGGAACATCACTATCTTTCTTGCCTTTGGAATAGAACATTTGCTGCAATCCTAACAACTATTTATTATTTGCAAAACCTTTAGCAAATTAAACATAGAATCTAATGTACAAACATTCTCTACCACCAAATATTCTTTAAAATAGCCAGTGCCAAAAAAGAAAAATAAATACAAAATGAAGAAATAAAATGTACAAGAAATCAAAAAAGCAATACAACTCTCATTATCCACAGAAGAAACTGTCTACCTAGAAATCTGAAGAAAATTGACTAAAAACAATTTGAACTTATTCAAGAGTTCAGCAAAATAACCAAATATAAAACCACTACACACAAATCAATGACTTCTACAAACTATCATTTACCAATTAAAAGTATTTTAGAACAGAGGTCTTCTGATAGAAACAAAAGCTGTAGGCTACCTATAAATAAATCAAACAAAAATATACTAAACCTTTTTGAGAAAAAAGCATAAAACACTGTGAAAGTCACTTTTTTAAAAAAAGGTATGTGCCAGGTATGGTGATACACACCTGTAATCCCAGCACTTGGGAGACTGGTGCAGGAGGATTGCCAATAGTCCCAGGCCAACCTAGGCTACATAAGTGAGTTCAAGGCCAGACTGCACTACAAAGTGAGATTCTGTCTCCAAAACAAGAAAAAAAATTAAAAGAGATGAAGATATGAAGAACTGTATCATGTTTTTGAATGGTAAAACATCAATATTATATTTCATTTCTCCCCAAAACAATCTATATAATACAATCTCAATGACAATCTCAATGTGGCTGTATCAGTCAGGACTCCAGTAAGCAATCAATAGCATGCCCAGATTAGGAAGGAGTGCTTAAGACAGAGC
>NDGM011176386.1:0-11333 GCA_002564305.1 Octomys mimax | reverse complement strand
ATATATATATATATATATATATATATATATATATATATATTCACTTAACTCTTTCTTTTCTCCTTTCCTTCATCCAAGTTGTTCTTTCCTATTGAGCAGTTTCTTTCCCTTTCATAGTATCTATTATATCTTTGGAAAAGACGTTTCTTTTTCACCCTGGAATAAATTACAATGCAAATCTAGTCTAAGTGTTTGGAGCTAGAAGTGGCAGCAGGTCCCTTAGTGGGCCATTACAGAAGAGGAACAGTTCGTGGCAGAAAAGAAAGGAGAGCAACAAAGCCACAAAGTAGCAAACGACCACAACAAACCTCTTTCTGTCCCCTACTTTTTATCCAGGGTACCAGGGTGAGGCACCCTTAATCCTAGTATTGCACCATGAATCAGTCTCAGGGTCACATCTTTAATCCCTGGTTAACACACTCTTGATCCAAACACCTCCAAAAAACCCCACTCTGACTGCATAAGGCTTTGGGGGACATCTAGGTACAAGTATAACACCTCCTGTACAAGTTACAAAAGAAACTCCAAATGTATCCATAAGCATAGCATGCCTCTAATGTTGTATAAGATATACTCATGTTAGAAAAATGGCTTGTTCTTAGGTGAAATTCTAAGTTATCTGGGTGTCTTACATCACAATACTAAATCTGGCAACTTCACTCACCCACACTTACACTAGGTAAATACTCAGTAAACTCTTTAACTTTGGATGATTTCTTTAACAACGTGGCCATTTTGATTTTTGACTAATTTTCTCAAATTTTGTCAAATGTTTTTCTAATTTTATTTACATGGATGAAAGCATTTTGTAGCTCTCCATGTTTATTTCTATGCTATTTAGAAAACAGTGAAATCGCGGCCAGTATGCATCAGACACAGTTCTGGACACTTCATAAATTAGATGTGATTATTTCCCCTTTGTACCAAGCAGTCTCAGAGATGAGATAGTGTGTCAAAGTATCATAGCCATGGGGAAGAAGGATAGGAATCTAATTGTCGTGGTTTGTCTGGCTCCAGGGTCTCTTCCTCAACCACGATTGAAGGTTTCGCTACTAAACACATCAGGAGGAGTTTTAGCATAGCTGTGGCTATAAATACCATCTAGATCAAAAATAAAAGTGCACTTCCTGATAAGTGACACTCAGTATTGCATGCATGGATGTACTTACTGATACGTGTGTTCATATACTCAATCAGGAGAACAATGATAACATTAGAGGACTGCCACCCTGTCCTGACCCTTTGGTCCCCAAGCTCTTTGGAGTTGCCTGTACTGAAGAAAACCTTAGCCCCTTATTGTAGAGGTCATATTTCACCAGAAGTCCCAGGGAGACCGTCTAGTGGGACTTGCAAAGTAGCTGATAGCTAATAAAGCAGTACTCATTCCACACATAGCTCTTGAACAACACCTACTTTTTGCACACAATATGTCAAAACTAAAAACTCCCAAGTTGTCAAATAAAGAAATTATCCAAATTTCTAGAGAAAAAAAGCCACTGAATATTTTAATATAAGTATGGGTAACGTTACCAGGTTTAGTAACAAGAATCAGGACACCCAGCTGAGTTAGAATTTCACATAAAAACATTTTTAACCATAAATATTTCTCATAAACATTTGGGACATATTTTGCTTATAATTATTCATTATTTATCTGAAATTCAAATCTAACTGAGCACTCTGTACTACCTCTTGCCATCCTTAGATGAGGGAAATGGCTGTGGTCTCACACATGAAGGTTTGTCTCAAGCTCCAACCCTAACCGCAACTCCTCACTCTGTGCTACTAAGACTGTGGAATCATCACTCTGAGTTCATCTTTCATTTCCTTCTGAGCCACATACCACTCGGCCTGGCTGTGGACCTCCTAACTCACTGGCCTCACTTCCCTGGAAGCCTAGCCCTAGGCACCCTTGGTCCACTAAGGGATCAGAGCCCTCCTACCACATGTTGAACTCTTTCCCCTGCTAGTTTTTCCTGCACAAGTGTTGGTGTGGCATGGTTCTTAGATCTTCTATCAATCCTTTCCTCAGTTCTTTCATATCTCAGTTCCCACCTTCTTCACTACTTCTGACACAAATTCCAAACTATGCCATATGGCTGAGCTGACTTGTAACACTTTACAAACATACACACACACACACACACACACACACACACACACACCAGGCAACCAGGCAACTAGGCATGTAATCTATGGTAAGCTTGCCACACTTTGGTATTTTATCCTTCAGGTATTTTTTCATTCCCCATGGATTGCCATCATAACTTTGACATTGGAATCATTAAGGAAAACTCCAATTACATGCAGTTCAGATTGTGTGGCCAATTATGTTTTTGATTCCAAACCATGACAAGTCAGCAGCCTCCTTATATTGCTTGTCATAACTTTATGAGATCTTTTGATCAAAATAATTCACCACTACAAAGTTTGCAAAGCTTATCATATTGTGAGAATTGCTCCAAAATTCTTTATCACCCACTGTATACTAATAAGACCCTCGAACACGCATCATCTTAACTAGCTGAAAAAAATAAAATTTGAGTTTTTTTGTACTTAATAACAGGAAAGCATGGTGGTATCCAGAGGTTCAAAACTCACATTTATTAAAAAATAACATTTATTGTTCCAATAATTAGCTTATGCAGAAGTTATAAAAATAACTTTGAGTTGCACCTCAAATTCTGCACGAATGCTGAGCAAAAGATATCCACAGACAGCAACTGATGGTTGAAAATTCTCTTAAGGAAAATATTCTGTTACCTTTCCATATCAGATGAAGTCATGGTATGTCCATCAATAACATGAAATGTGTACTTTCCCATACAAGAGATAGCAAATGAGGCCAAAATTATAAATGATATCTTCTCACAAATGACCAAGAGTAATGGTCATAGGAAGCTCTTCCCTGCAGCAAGAATCTAAGATAGATGATTCTCTCTTTGATGTCTGAAAGAAAGGAGGAGGAAGAACAAGATGGAGAGCACAACATCTTCCAATAAAAAAAGAGAAGGAGTGGGGCATAAAAGGCATTAATAGCCTCAATTCTTCACACTTCCCTAAAGTCACACCTACATAGTTCCTCTCAAGGAAGAGTATACTGGGCTGGGAAGACAGCTCAGCCATCTAAGCACCTGCCTGGTAAGCGCAAGGACCCAGGTTCGATCCCTGGTACCAATTGTTCCACCAACCCCAAGCCAGCCACTGAAACAGGACACAACGGCCCACACCTGTAATGCCAGCACTGGGGAGGCTGAGCTGCATAGTGAGACCCTGTACTAAACAAATAAAAGATATTTTTTTAAAAAAAAAAAAGGAGAAAAAAGAGAATATTGTTCTGCCTGTTGGTTTGAATTCTGTGACTTTCTCTGGCCAACACAGTGTTGGTCAACGTAATGCAAGCAATGCACTTGGGAGGCTGAATTTGCTCTTCTGTCCACGTGCTACAGTCATGAGGAGCCACTCCCAGAATGCTGCTACCATTCAGCTTGGACCCAGAGTGCTCCCATAGGAGAGAAGCCAAGATTACCTTGGTCCAGATCCTGAATCAGAGTTCACAGACCAAGCTTATACTGCCCAGGTCCAGCCAATCTGCAGGCTACTGAGTGATCATGATAATCATGTTAAGCAAGGAGGCTGAAAACTGGTCAGAAGGCCAGATCCAACCTCCACAAAGGAGTTAGTTGATGAATTTCACATTTTTTTAAAAAAGTAGAAAACACAATAGATGAATATTTTGTGACACATTACAATTGTATGAAATTCAAACTGCAGAATCCATGAAGTTTTACTAGAACACAGATACTCTCACATCAGCATTGCTTATGGCTACTTTAGCCCCACCACTGCAGACTTGTGTAGTCGAAACAGCGACAATACATCCTGCAAAGTAGAAAATATTTACTACTTAGATCTTTCCAGGAAAAGCCACTGATTAAAGCCACTGAATTTTGAAGTTTCTCAGCATGCAAGGATGTGCAAGTGATTGCCACTCTATAGTAAAGTAATAAATAATTAGCAGGGAATGCATTACAGGAAATGAGCACCATGAAAATAACATAAAAAATAGAATATTTAGGGGATCTGGTGGTTTCTGAATGGGTAATACAAGCCTCTTATTTTTGCATATTGATTAAATTGAGTTTTTTATGCTTCACTGGATGATTTTACCTCCAAATGCAATGACTAAAACACAGGACAGGACTGAGGTATCTATGCACAGCTTGCAACTCCAGAGGAGACTGACACTTATTTCCTGTCTTTGCATTAGACTTCATATCAAGTGATACTGCACTCAGAGAAAAGATCCAAATGGGAGGATAGAGTTCTTCCCTAACCACTGAGAGGATAGAGACCACACATTGTATCTCTTCTACATTCCCCTCGTGTCTAATAGTTTCAGGAAAATAATATGCAGCGATAAACACAGGCTAACTGAAGACATATCTATGGAGGCAACCTAGTTTGATGGAAAGCACACGGACTTGAGAACCTATAGACCTGGCTTCTATCTCTGATCCTGCAATGAAGTTAGGGATGCACAGGCCACATTAGATATTTTGGTCCATTACAGAATATCCTGTCTGGCCCATCACACATTGAAGGGTTACAGTTCTGTGGAGATGGAAATTAACCCAGTCTTCCAGCCAACTTCTGGGATGCAAGGAGGCTAGTGCCCCAGAACTAGTTCCCTCAACTCCAAGGAGACTTGATCTCTTACCCTACTGTGCCACAAAATTATTATTATGTTCTCTATGTGCCATGTCATTAAAATGGTTAGGATACACATGGAGCAATTAAACTCAGATTTAATTTATAAGGAGATTAGTTTCATCTGACAGCTATTTATTTTTAAAGAGCATGGAATACACCAGCCTTCTTAAGTTAATTCTTCATTAATCAAATATAATAAAAATTGCCTAGAAATTACTCTAGGAATATTATTAATTACCTTGGAGATTAGGATGATTAAAAGTAAGCAATTAAAGTTTAGTATTCTCTCTTTCCATGCTACTTAGTAATTTGTTTTCAGACTGTGGCAGATTGATTTTATTAGTGGCACCAATTAATAATTTTTCCACATCCACATCCTTTGAAATGTGACTTTACAATTACTCTTATCAAGAGTTGGGTCCATTTTTGCACCCTTGAATACAAACCGGCCCTATGTATTGCTTTGGCTAATAGATGGTGGCAAAAGTTATGATACTTCATGTTTTTAGTCTGGACTGCAAGAAGTCAAGAATGTTTCCACATTTGATCCCATGGATCCTTAGCTGTGCCATGAGAAAACCCAGAATAGAAGATCAAAAACTATATGGAGGGGACCGGGGAGATGGCTCAGTGGAATAAGTGCCAATACCTGGTTGCACTAAAAAAAAAAAAACAAAACTATATGGAAAGGAACCCAGTTTTTCTCAGTCATTACCATGCTAGCCCAGCCCATCTTCAGACTATGAAAGAGAAGTAACCAAGATCCCAATGTCAATGCTAACACTCATATCTGACTCTATACACATGAGACCCCAGGAGAAACCAGAAGGGGCTCTCAAATGATTCAGAGACAATGTGACCAATAATAAATGCTTATTGTTGAAAGCTATTGAGGTTTGAGGTAGTTTGTTATGTATTAAAATGATATACAGATATATTTTCTCACTCTAATAAAAGAAAAGTATCTTTTTCTTCACCAGTAATGTCACATATATATGGATCCATGAATTTAACAAAATATTTTTAGTCCTACACCTTGTGTCGTGCTCTTACATGAGATTCCAGAATATAGCAGTGAAATCTACTCAACCGTTGACTGCCTTCCAAACTCCATCACCAAAACTGCACTCTTATCTAGTGGTTTAGGGTCCAGCTCCATCAGAATATTTTATCATGACTGAAAATTCATCACATTTTAAGTCTAAAATCATTATTCCCTTCTCTAGGAATCTCTAGCCAAATACAAACAAATTACCACATTTACCAATATCAATGAAACACAAGATTCTGTTCTCATCTTTATAGGTACATATCCATAAATCCTTGCACAAAATGGGGGACACAAATTCTGCTCAAGAGAGCTGAACTTTTCTTTTCTTTTATTTATTTTTTTTGTATGTTAGGGAAGAGTCAACAGGGTGTTCAGGGTCTCACTACTAGATCAAACTTATAGTGATCCACCTATTTACAGCCTCTCAAGAGCTGGGCTTACAGATGCACGCCACCATGCCCGGTCTCAATTGCCCAGTCTCAGTGTGTCCCAGGGGCAGGGCTGGCATGGCAGGCCTGGGGATTAAACCCCTGGCCCCTGCACCTACTTGAAGGCGCTTTAATCTGCTGAGCTATTTGGCCAGCCCTAGGGAGCTGAACTTTAAAGAAGAGTAGGACTCTCAATATTCTTCAAGGAGATCATAGTTAAGTAGGAAGGTGCAGCTCATCAGACTTGCCATGGTTGACTTACTTGGGACTCTCATTGTTTTACCTTTTAAGTGGAGGCATTTTCCAAGATATTTGTTCTCCTACAAGACATCGCTTGCCCAGGTCAGATGCTAGAAACTTTGCGCTGAATCTTTGTGATAGGTTTCTATCTCAGCTCATGATTCAGTGCCTCCCTATGTGTCACGGACTAGCCAAGCAAATCAAATTTAGTTCATCTTCTTTATGCACACAGGGAAGACTTACCTTTCCCAGACACCTTGCATCTTGATAGAACCATGTGGCTAATGATTTACAAAGGAATGAAAGTGAAAAGGACAGTCACTCCTGGCTGAAGGAGTGTGCTCGTGCTTTTACTACACACAAATTCTCCTTCCCCTTTCATGCTTATCTTAGTCTCTACATATTAAATATAGTGCTTTATATGATGGAAGTTACATCTTGATAGAACCATGATCCTTGATAGAATTCTGAGGATTTTTTACTTGACCTAAAATGCTTGCTTTGAGCATTTCATGAACAAAATACATATTAGTTAAGTGACTGAGGTGCTGTGTTACTTATTAAGCAAGAACTTAAGGTTTAAACAATGAAGAGAGAGAAAGGAGAAAAGTTAAGAAATATGGCAGGGACAAAAACTATACATTTATTTAAACAAGATGGTTAAGGCAATGGTACTAAGAATCTCCATCAGGTTTTTGAAAATAGCAGTTAATGGGTACAGCGATTGCCCCATACCTGAATTTTGTAACTTCAGCACTTGCTATTTCTTTGAATTAGATAATTGATAATGATGGGAGATTATCCTATGTATCACATAGCAGCACTGCTGACCTCTACCAACAGACGCCACCAGAACTCCACCTTGTCTCCAGCTGTAACCAAAAAAACAGTGTATTCCAACCTTGTCAAATGTACCGTTAAGGATCTGATTGGCTGCATTTGAGACCCACTAGCCCAGTGGTGGTGAGCCCATGGCAGGCACACTACAATGGGCTGTTCGCATCATTTAAAGCTCTAAAAGCTTCTCCATCGATATGCTAGCCTATTGTGCCTAATATAACTACTCCATGTGTGATCTACCTGATATGCAACAATTCCTCCTGCCTGGTATGCAGAACAATTCTCCATCCTTATCACTGTAAATATTAGACTCACTTCCACTCTTTTCTGAAGTTCTCAACAATTACCTCCTAACACATCCTTTAACTTTACTTAGGATTGTCCTTTTTTCTTTGTTTATGCATTGCACGCACACACACACACACACACACACACATACACACACATGAACATACATGTGCCAGTGCACACACACATTTCCACCTCTCTGTGCCTGCTCTATTATCCAGCTCCATGATGAGTTCAATTGCACCCTCACTGATTTCTCCTCTCTGAAAATTCCCATAGCCACAGAGATATATAATATGGGGTAGACAATGGTTTTCATCTCACAAAAAACCTGTAACAAACTGACAGCAGCTGTTTGGAGCCCAGTGTTCAAAAGAAAAAGGCCACACAAGGGCTCAGCAGCACCGTGTTATGATCAATTAGTAACAGTGGCTACAGCCCTCAAATAGCACACTAGTATCCATGCCATCATAGATAGATCTTGTATTTTGTTCTCTATTGACCTTTCCCAGGCCTATTATAATTTCCTTAAAAGGAGAACCATATTTTGCTCAATAAACAAAGTATCAGTTTATTGGTGACTAAGGATACAGAGTTTTAGAAATTGGCCCTAAACTTCATATTAATTCATTAATCAACGTGAAAAGTTGCCTCTAGCTGTACTTATTCTCTAGTCTCTGTGCCAGTTTGAGTAGCAGCTATATATTGTATACTTAAAGGGGCATAAAAATATACTCCCTCCCTTTTTTAAACATCAACACTTCTCCTCAACAGTCTTGACCAAATTTCCAAACTTAGCTGTAAAGTATAGGCCATGGAAATTTATAACATTTAAAATTCCTTGGACAACTGCCTCCTAACTGTTTTATTTCTATTTATTTTTTTTCTTTAAAAACATATTTTGCATTAAAAGAACCAAATGTGTCATTGTCGTGGGCACAAAATCATCTTGTTTATTACAAAGTGATTCATACAAATTAGTAATGGAAAAAATCTGTCCTCTGTAGGAGCAGTAAACAATTTGCACAAAACATTCTTGAAAATCATATTGATCTTTATCTCCAAATCTGACACCATTTGTAAAAATTTTACCTGCATTTCTATAAACAGAAATGAAGACTAAATGATCGCATGGACTCAAAAGATCTCTTGAAACTGTGCACCGAGAGACTACACCCAAACAAGAAACCTTCGTTGAAACCCAACAATTTTCCTGTTCAAATTGATTGTCAGTGAGTAGACACAACCATCAAGGTTTCCTGTCAGTCTAACAAGACTATTTCTAATCCTGTTTCTGGGAAATTCTTTTTTCTGTGCTCATGTTTTCATTTTCAAAAACAGCTACTGAGAGCTATGTCTTCAATCTAATTCTCATTGGTTGAGAAGTAAGCCTTGTAAGTATTTTTTTATTCCAACTGGTTATATTTTACATATTTCTTTTAATTAAAATATATGCACCTTTTCTTTTTCCTATTTTACTGTGGTGAGATATATGTTATGTAAAATTGAGCATTTTAACCAATTTTAAACATGCAGCTCAATGCATGAAGTACATTGCCTTTGTTGTATAACCATTATCTATCTTCAGATTGTTTCATTTTCTGCAAATCAAACTTTCCCAACTAAACAACTGCTATTAATTTCTCCCTCTTACCAGCCACTGGCTTCATGTTTTGTTTTCCATAAACTGCACATTTTATTACTTAAAAAGAAATTTCAGGTGCCTGGCCCGGGCTGTGCATGCAGTATTTGAGCTATCCAATATACTGAATGCCTAGGGGGGAAAAACTAACATTCACTGAGTACTCCATTATGTTACATGTAACAGAATACGATGAGTTCATTTATTCTTCACAATGATAATTCAACATGGGTCCTCTTTCCTCCATTTTACAGATGAGAAAAATTGAGGCACTGAGAGCTTAAGTATCTTGCTCAAAGTCACATCATTAGTAAATGCTAAAGATACGATTTGAAGATGTTTACAGACTCCAAACCCTGTACTACCCTTGACTTCGGCTTTTACTCTTTAGCCTCTTTCTTTTTGACCTCCACTCCTCCTCAGAATTGCAGACATAGACATTTCCAGGCTTTAGAGTCCATCAGCCCAGCCATCTGCTTTCATAGGTTTGGCTGCTCCTTAGAAGATAATCTTAAAGTCTATCTTCAGAACCCTCCCCAAAACTCCAAATCCATACTGTCTGGCAATATTAACAACAAAAATCATGAAATCACAGGGACCAACAACAATAGACAATAGTCATTGATTTAGCTCATGGACTTTTAGGTAGGCTAGTGCTAACTGATGAAGACTGGGCTCCACTGTCCATGTCATTCATCCTCCACTTGACACAAGTGGCCTAGTTTAGGTATGTCCTTCTTGGCAGAAGCTCAAGCGAATAGGCAGACATATGCAAGATCACTTAGGGTTTAGGATTGGAACCAGCACACTGTTGCTTCTGCCTTATGTGCTACCCAAAGCAAGGCAAAAGAGTTAAAAGTCAAGAGGTAAGGAATTATATATTTTACTCTTTTAGTACATCAAACTCTATAGGTGTGGATACAGGGATGGTTGAGGAGTTGGGTTCAATAACACAATTGAACTTAGAAAATTCTACTTTTAGTTTTATCTTCTCTTGCTCTTCTCTATCATGAAATATCATGACTCCTATCCCCTTCCACAAGTTTAACTGACACATGGATGAAGATAACAGCCAAGTGCATATCTCCAGCCCCTATCTGTCTTCTAAAACTGTAAGTCTGGCCACACATCATTAAGCAGCTGTGCCTCCTCTAAACACCTTACCTTAATATGTTCAAATCTGAAATTCATTATGTCACTCAAGTACTCACTCATTCCTATCCCAAATCAGGTTTTCCTCCTGCATTTTCAATTTCCATTAATAGTTACAGAATCTTACTAGTTGCCTCAGGTTACTGAATTATCCTGTGAATATCACATCTCTTAAAATTGCCTGCTTCGATCTCATTTCCACTATTGTCTCTTTGACTTTTATCCATGCCAATACTTCACTGTGTTGGAAATTCTCAGTAACATTGGCCTGTTTCTCCCCAAAGGCAAAAGTAGAACAAGCAAATGAAAAGGCACACTTGAGTTCTGTAGAAGGAATAACAGCCAGGTCAATCAAAAAGAACTGGAATAGCAGCACAAAGGAGAAGACTCAGGTTTTAACATTAGACAGCCTGCCTTCCTAGTGGGCTTTTACATTTATTAGTTGTGTACTTTAGAGAAATTATTTGACTTCTCATGACTCTCCATTTAATGGAGAATGGAAATAATAACACGATGTTAGGATAGCAGGAGAATTTGATGAATTAATACATGCAAAATGCACACAAATTCAAAAATATATAAGTACTCAACAATTGAGGGCATTATTACTCATTATTTTAATGAATGAAATGATGCAGTTATTCATTAGGGCAGATGTTGCTAAGTAGTCAGCAAAATATTACTTTTTGCTTTCTAAATAATGAATTAGTGTACATTTCTAAGCCTGCCTTGCACTTAGGTCATTGACTAATTTCTAGCCAAAGGAGTAGGAGAGACAAGTTATGTATTATTGCGTCCCACATTTGGCTTATCTAAACCTCTTGATACCTGCTCCTCCATACTTTTTACTTCTTCCATCTGGAGGAAGAGGAGGAATCCTTGTGACCTTGGAAATCATTGTTGCAAAAGAGAAAATAAGGGGCCAGGGAGATGGCTCAGTAGAATAAGTGCTTGCCTGGTAAGTGCAAGGGCCTGAGTT
>NDGM011176385.1:0-11660 GCA_002564305.1 Octomys mimax | reverse complement strand
TAAAGCCATATTAATATGCTGAGCTGTAAAAGGCTCAAGTCCACAACTTCTGACATTGCCAGTACTATGGAAAATCCACCACTATTATGGACTGGTGGACTATATTGGAATATTTTGCTGAATTCACACACCTACAATATTTAAATGATAATGAAATACCCTTCTCTGAAAAAAACTAAACAAAAAGGGGATACAAATGAAGGACCATTTTGTACCTGTATATTCAAAATAGGATAAATATACAGCTACTTTCTTTTAATTCAATGAATAGAAAGATTTGTACTAATATCCTGTTTGTGGACAGGATATCATGTCTGCATGTTGTACTATCGATAACTACTAAGAAGACAACAATATGCAATGTATTAATTATTGAAACTGTCCCACTAATTGATTTTGAAACTGTCCCATTGCTATTTGTTTCTCAATAAAATCATTAAAAAATAATGCATAAAATTGTGCTCTGCTTCAAACTATTTTTTCACAAGGGACAGCTGCAGAGGACATTTGTACACAGCACTTGTCTTAGAGCAGTGAGGAGAATTACAAGAGTTAAGAAGCAGAGAAAGCCACTCACTGGTAAGACAGGGCTTTCCAGACTCTGGTAAAGACCGTTGTTCCACTTCAAGCATTTAAAATTTTTCCCTTTTAAAATATTGTTCTACATCTTGTTGTATGATTTTCCTGTATTTTTTTAAAGAGAAGAAAAATAGTAAAAATATCAAAAACAATACAGAATTTCACTAAATAAAATAATGGGAATTCAATAATGGTTGTTATATTGCATAATGTTATCTTCAAAAACAGTTGCTTTGGTTGTCAGATATACACATGAAAAACTGGTTTAAAAAAGTTATAAGAAGTTAAAAGGGAGAAGGAAAAAAAAATTAAGCATTAATTGCACGTTTCAATAGACCAGCAGAAATCAGCAATACGATTATCCAAGGTAGCCTGTGTATATACATACGAATTTGTTTTTCCCTTCCTTGTTTCCTTCTTTTCTCCTTTCCCTTATCCAGTTGTTCCTTCCCTTTGAACTGATTCCTTCCCTTTTTCAGTATGCATTGTATGCTTCAAATTTTATTTACTCAGGTTCTTATATAGGGAGACAATACGATGTTTCCACATGCACGCTTGTTTTATTTCCCTTATGAGTATGGTCTCTAGTTGCACTCATTTCCTACAAAAATCTAGAGTCTATCTTTTTTATAGCTGAGTAGTTATTTCATTATATAAAAACACAATATCTTTATCATCCATTTGTCAGTTCATGGGCACTTGGGTTGTTTCCAAGAGTTAGGAATACTATCGCTTAGTGGTAGAGTGAGTGTTCAGCCTGTCCTAACCCTGGATTCAGTCCCTCGCATCAAAATATAAAATTTTAAGGGCTGGCCAAATAGCTCAGTGGATTAAAGCACCTGCAAGCAGGTGCGGGGGCCTGGGGTTTCAATCCCTGGGCCTGCAGTGCCGGCCCCATCCCTGGGGCGCGCTGAAGTGGCATTTGAGACTGGGTATGCTGGCGTGTGCCTGTAATCTCAGCTCTTGGGAGGCTGTAAACAGGCAGATTACTATAAGTCTGATTTAGTAGTGAAACCCTGAGCACCATGTATACTATATATATATATAATGAAATTTAAAATGTATACTAACACAAGCCCAAATCAGTTTTCGTTAGGTTCAGCAGACAAAACTGTTCTATCAAATTGTATAAACAATTCTGATGTTCCACTTGGGTTCAGTGCTTCCTTCATCACAGGAGGGGCCACCTTTAAAGCACCTCTGAAGTAGGAGCCTAATGTCCTTCTGTCTCACCTGTGTCTTTGCCTTGGTGACAGCACACAGTGATGCTCCCTGCTGAACTTCCGCCCTTTGTGCTTTTGCCTTTATAGCACCTCAGCGTGGGCTCTTTTTGTATTCGACATTATGTTCAAAGTCTTCTCTCTCTCATAATTCTGAGCCTTTCTCATCAGCTTTCAAGGGAAAAATAGCCCTGCTGCCCTTCTTTCCCTTGATGGTCAACCGAGCATCCCTGACGTCAAGCTGGCCTGACAGCTACGTCCACCACAGCCCTTCTGCCCTTGCTCTCATCTTCCTCTCCACATGTCCCTACCTTTCCCTAGCTCCTTTTCTTCCTTCACCTCTCCTCTCTTCTTGTCTCCATCATACTGCACATCTGTCATTCCAGCACTCTGGGAGGCTAAGGCCAGAGGACTATAAGTTTGAGACCAACCTGGGCAAATTAGGAATTCAGAGAAATCTCATCTCAGAATTTAGAAAACAAGAGTCAGGAATGCAGCTCAATGCAGATCCACTGGGTTTAATTCACAGCACCACACAATGAACAGAGTATTAATGTCTGCTGTGTCCCAGGAGGTAGAGCTCCCTTAAGAAATGAGACGCCAGGGCCTAGGTGCTGTCCCTGTGTGCTCAGTATCTACTCATGGAACACATAATTCATGTTTTAGCAGCAGGGTAAATTCTATAAAGAAGTAGAGACTACAATAACAGGGCTTATCCACATGCTCAGACCTGCTAGTTTACATGATTCTAGAGAGTACGCAACAGCACAATCACAGGTAACAAAAGATTACAAGCTTCTTTTAAACAGACAAATTATATCTGGTATATAAATCCTTAAAATGAGACTTTGTTTATAAAATGACACTAAGGTTAAAAGTCTAAAGTGAATGATTTATTAAAGTAATTCCATTTGGTTAAACGCACTAAGGACTTAAAACAGTAATTATCAAGGAACATCTCTCTATCCAATGGATTTTAAAACTCAAATTACAAACTGGATTCATATTCATAAATATTAAGACATTTCCTCACTTTTTAAAGAGATAAGTCAATATCTGCAACTGTTCCAGTTTCAGTAACATGATCTCCCCAATAAAGTCATCATTTATTAAGTACACCCATTTTTGGCTTTATAGATAATTTCAGTGATTAAACAGAGTGCCAATATTTTTGGCTTTCAGAACTTAGGTTGCTTGTCTGAAAGTTTGGTAATCTTATCTTCAGAATCATTCTCTAATCAATAAAATATCAACTCAACTTTTGCTAATTCATTCTGATAAGAAAAGCAAAGATCACTTTGTTCACATGTGAAACAAACATCCTGCGTCATGCAGTTTTTCCAATATGTACTACTTCATAAACGCAGCCTACTTAAACGCTCATCAGTGATTCCTGCTCCTAATTTGCTCCTGAACAAGTAATAAGAACAAGTAACAAAAAGTCTTGGCATGGACTGAATCTTGGCGTGGACTGAATCTTGGTCCTCTCCTGGCCCCAGTCATATGTCGGAGTCCTAAATCCACATGTGACATGGGAAGTTGGGCCTTTGGGAAGTGACTGTTTAGGACACGTGGTTACAGGCCCGTGAAGTAATTGGTGCCCTTGCAAGAGAAGAGAGGACAGAGCTTCCTCTTCCTTCTGTGGTGACACAGCAAGATGATGCCTTCTAGCAGCCAGGAACAAAGCCCTCCCCAGGGGTTGACTTGGTCAGGACCTTGACCTCGGACTTCCAGCGCTCAGAACTTCGAGAGATGAATCTCTCTGTTGTTCCATCTATAGAATTTTTCCATGTCAGCTGTAAGATGACTGAGTCGACAGTCTATGAGAATGAGGAGCATTATCTGTAAATTTGCTGACGCCTTTAATAAACGTTTTGTAGCACAAATGAAAAAAAAAAACCTTGCTATTGAAAAGGAGCAAACGGAGTAACTTCTTTTGGTTACATGAAGTAGGTAGAGAGAAGATAATAAGTAGCACAGAATGATGAAGATGAGACTCACAAAGGATTCCCTGCTTCTGGCTAAGTGCAGAGTTGATAAACACACACATCACCTGAGGCACTCTATCAAGGTAATAGAAAATGCATATTTATTCAAAAGTTTAACAACTGTGCTTAGTAAGAGATTATCAAATAACAGAAGTTCAGAATCTTTGAACCTCTATTTGTGTATGTATTTTTGTATAATCTGTATTTACATTTGTAAAAATGTACCCATATATGTGTTTATGACTCCTGCTTAAGAAATCTTTTGAAGTGTTACTTAAGTTTTAAGAATGGCATTAAATAGTCAACAGGTCAAATTTTCTGATAATTCTGATTAATGTAATTTTAGATTTTTAGAAATTATTTTTTGATCTAGAATTACTTTTGAAAACTAATATCAGGCTCTACTGCAGAAGCCTGGAAAGTAGGCTACTGGGAACAACCAAGAAAAGCTGGCTTCTTCACTTCCATCTGTGCTGACAGCACAGCAAACACCTCGCACTCCATGAGTTTAATTTATCCTGTAGTCAGTTTTATGAAAATACCATCCTGAGGACAAAATTTTAGGGAAAAAGACATTCTTCTATTTTGTTGGTGGGAATATAAACTGGTACTACCACTATGAAAATCAGTATTCAGATTCCTCAAAATTTTAAAAAGAGAAATTTCATTTGACCCAACTATACCTTCTTCTGGGAATCTTCCTGAAAGAGTTAAGATTCTTCTATTCAGCGTGTTATACTATGCATCAGATATGCATGTATACCCATCCTCAAGGGGCCCAATGCATAATAGCTAAATCTTGGAAGAGGCCTGTCTGCCCATCAACAGTTGAATGGACAAAATCGGTACAGTATATCTTCACAATGGAATACTGCTCTGTCACAAAGAAGAAGAGATTTGAGTTATCTGTGGTGACATAGAGGGATCTTTAGATCACAATACCAAGGGCAATGAATCAGCTATAGATACATAAGTTTAAGTATAGCATAGTTTCTCTAACAGGGAAGGGAAGGGGAAAAACGTAAAGAGCAGAAAAAAGCAAGTGGAAAACTGGGTAGGTGATGCTGTGGAGATGGGAAGCACATCTGAACTGGGGAGGAAGGGATCAAGACACAATGTGTGTGCATGCCACTTTGCCAAGATGAAATGTGTATGCTCCAGTTCTCCAACATGCAATATGTGTGTGTGCCAATTTCCCAAGATGCAATGTGTGTGTACCAATTCCTAAAGATGAATGGAATTTTGATGTATTACAAATGTAATAATAAAAAGAAAAATTCTATTAATATTTACAGGACTGCTTTATGTAAGTGATATAGCTTAACATTTACATCACTTATTCAGTAGTAGTAAATTCATAAAAATGATTACATTTATGTATCCACTGGCACAACTCAGAAAAGTGTGAAGAAAGCCTGGATGAATAGAGAATCTTCGCATGTAAAGAAATACATTTGCCATCATGAGCTTGGTATCCTATTGCTAATTTGAAGGATCCTCAAATTAAATCTAAGAATTTACTTCTACATTATAAGGTCAGTGTGTGAGGGTAACTTAAACTATTCCATCATCAGTTCCTATACAAACAGAATGTGATGAAGATGGTGAAAACATATGACAAATTTATATTTTTAATAAGGAACTAAATTTAGAGTTGCATTGTTTGAAACCAAACTGTCTACTATAGTGCAAACGTTTCCAGTCTCTCTGCATTTACTTTGCTTCATCTCCAGTCGGAGTTCCATGTGCCATACGCCTTCCTTTTTCATTCATCTCTTCCGTCTCCCTTTCTCACCTAAATAGCCTGTAACAAATCGAATTGTGCTTGAAATGTGTCAAACCACTTCCTCATACGCCTGCTCACAGAGCGGCTCACAACTTGGGCTGACACAGAGCTGGGCCGTGAATGCAGAGGGACATCGCAGCCTTCATGGGTGTCCACTCCAGCAGAGCTCAGAAGAACACAGCTTTCTGTTCTTCAGAGAAATGGAAGTGGCTCTTCCTGCAGAGCACGTCAGAGTCCTCGCAGATTCCTACAGACACGGAGAGACTGCGCTGGACTGAGCCTGGCTTCGCCACGCTGCTGCGCCTAGTCAAAGCCACGGGCACATCTGGTCAGCAATCGCAGCCCATGAACCCTGCAAAACTGTAGACGTGGCCTGGTGAACAGAAGGACCCTTTGTATTTGACACTATGTTGTCCAGGCTCTTGCTGTCCCCTCCGGAGAGGCCCTTCACCCTGCTCTGTAAACAGAGAAGGAAGTCAGGAGCGAGCTGTCGCATGCAGGTGGCTGGCAGCCCCCTCCCTGACTCGCTTCAGCCGCAGCGCACGCAGGCGTCATGGTCAGTGGGTATCGTGGAGCTTCAAAGGTGAGTCCACTGCTCAAAGGAAGACATTGCGATGACCCAAGATTCCTGGCAGATTTTATTTCAGTGGCTGGAAAGTGCTCAAAAGCCTCAAAAGCCCTCCAGCTGCCCGCAGAGCCTGTGAGTCGCACGCAGCGGGTCTCCCCACAAAGCCCTGGAAGGCTGCGGGCACGCCGACCCAGCCCAGTCTAGCATCTTGATTTCAGGAGAACAGATGTTATCTGCAAGCAATTAACATACTTGTCATCACCAGTGAGGCAACTCGGATTCTTCAGGTTGTTGTGTTTTTACAAATTTTTGATGTGACCTACAGAAAAGTGCTTGTGTAGTAGGCAAAATCTCACATTGCTCTTAAGACAGTGCCTGATAATAAAGTGGCATTTGTCCATTTTTAATATTTTTTCAAATGTTTACAAGGAGGCACTACAGTAGTTTTTAGAAAACTATTAGGAAATAAATGTCTGCAGTCATGTAAATGTGAATTCTAGTTGCTTGATCAATTAAAGCAGTAATTATCTGTCATTATTGTGTATCTTTACATTGATGGGTAGAATTTGACATTTGAGATGCATTTAAGTTTTCAGTTATTTGATTTTATAGTTGCCTATCTACAATAATGAAATTTGATAATTAATATGTATACAAATATCAAATAGTAATATATTGATCAAATACATCCTCTGTGCTTAGTACAAATTGGAAAAGGTTGGCAATATTCCATTTTCTTACCAACTAACTCTATACTATAACATCTCTAAGTTATCTATCCTCGCTAAATTCCTAGGTTTTACTGTACATTCATAATCATAAACTTTTAAAATTATTGACAACTGAAAAACCTGGTTTCTAGCATTTCAACCTCTAATCACAAACATCTCTACAGAGGTTAGAGATTTGTTTTTTCTTGTCAGGTTCCTTTTACCTAAGAAAATTGGTATAATCTTTTTTATTTTTATTTTTATTTTTTATTTTTGGCAGAACCGGGGATTGAACTCAGGCCTTTGCACTTGCCAGGGAAGCGCTTATTCCACTGAGCCATCTCCCCAGTTTTTTTTTTTTTTCATTTATGTATTTGGACTTGTAGTGATCCTCCTGTTTTCAGCCTCCCCAGAGCTGGGATTCCAGGTGTGAGCCACCAGGCCCAGACTCCTTTGTTGGCTCAGTGTGCCCGGGGTGGGGAGCACAGGCTGGCACGGCATGTGGGACCGGGAATTGAACCCTGGTCCTTGTGTTTGCCAAAGCAGGTGCTTAGTCTGCTGAGCTATCTCACCAGCCCTAAGAAATTGGTACAACCTTAAGGCAATGTTTCTGTTCTAATGAAAGCCAAACTGGTTTGAAAATAAAAACCTAAATTATGTAAGCAAATGCTATGATTGGTACATTCAGAGGACTGTGTCTTGTATTTGAAGTGACAGATGGCTCTAAGCAGCTGCTGGGAAGGCAAAAAGGATCAGTAGGAAAACTGGGCTCAAGTGTGACATTCTAGGTTACTGTCATCTTTAATTTACTAATTGCCAACTCTTTTTTAAAAATGTATTTAGTACAGTGTCTACAGGGTGTCATTACATAGATCAGACTCATAGTAATCCTCCTGTTTTCAGCCTCCCAAGAGCTGGGATTACTGGGGTGTACTACCACGCCCAGTCTCAATCGTCTTCTCAGCATGCCCTGGGGGTGGGGCTGGCACCGTATGCCGGGGAATGATACCCTAGTCCCTGTATCTGCCTACACAGGTGCTTTAATCTGCTGAGCTATCTGGCCAGCCCTTAACTGTCAACTTTTAAAACTGGCAATTTTAGATTCTTACCTGAAAAAGCAATTTATTTTTTTCACCTAGAAATTACTTAAGTAATTTTACTTAGAAAAATGACTTGAGTTTTCACTTTACCTGATTTATTGAGTTTTTTGGTACTGGGAACTGAACTCAGGACCTTACTCTTGCCAGGCAGGTGCTGTGCCACTGAGCTATCTCCTCGGCTACCTGACTTATTGTGCACGTTAGTTGAGATAGCATGTGAAAATACTTCATAAATTACGATACAGTATATAAGCTAAAATAATAGTTGAGTCATATAATACCCATCATGTACCCTCAGTAAATACTTGACGGAAGGTGTTAGCACCTTTAGTAGCTGAGCCTAGCTATGGTGCCCTGCTGTATTTTGTAAGTTCTCTCCAAAGGGAAGCTTTTAATCAGTCCAGCTTTAATGCTAGGCAGCTTGGTTGTTCACTTGACCACTGATGAGTCCTTTAGCAACCACACAGATCCTCAGGTGCTGTCCATTGCTCTGTCCTCTTCATCCTTCCTTGTGTCCTCCTCTGTCCTCCTCATTCGCCTTGTGTCTCTTCATGTTCTGTTACAACCTTGTTAGTGCAAAAGTCACCTCACATTTTTACATTTTAAAATAAATATTTGTTTTTTTTTCCAGTAACATCAGAGTCCTCTACAGATTTCTCTTTCATGCTTGTCCTTTCATCCACTGTTAAACTATACTGTGAGAAATAAACTCCTAAATACTTGCTAATATGAATGTGTTTACATCTTCAAGGTCAGAACCTGAGTACTGTAGACAAGCTTTCATCCAGTTGAGCACTTTTACCCAAGTGAAGTCCCGTTGATTGTGAGAGCCACTTCGTCACCCCTTTCTTGGCCAATCCTTGAATAAGAAAGGCCATGTGAAGCTGCATTATAAATAAATAATATGTACTTTTAAAATATCTTAATCTTCATTCTAATTAAAACTTATGGTTTGTTTTTATATTTATTGACTTCCTCAGTAAATATCTCTGAACAAGCTTCCATATCATAGTAGAAACACACTGGATGAAGCAGTGGAGAAGCCAAGGGACATACTCTCTATTCTAAGAGTCTGATTCTCTTTGGCAAGATACTCAAGGCAGTAAAACCATAAAACCAAATAATGAAATAATTTTAGGTAGTCCCATCCAAGAGACACATCTCTATTTGGGGTAGAAGCAAGAAGGTACAGGAAGGCGCTTTGGACAGAGTCTGAAATTGGCAGTTGGAGCTAAGATGTAGTTACGGTTTAGATCCAGGTCATCCCCAAAGCTCCCACGTGTTCACAGGTGGGGCTTTGAGAAGCTAATTAGCTCATGGAGCACTCTACTCATCAAGGGCTCTATCTGTAGTAGATAAATCAGTGAATGAGCTCAGCAGCTGTGTGTGCAGCTCAGTGGGGATGGCTAGAGATGGCTCACTGAAGAAGGACCTAGGTGGACGCATCAGCTCCCTGGCGCCACTTCTCTCTCCCTGTGTCCTGGCCACGATCTGATGTGAACCACTTCTCTCCACAAGATCCTCCCATGACGCCCTTTCTGTCTTGGAAGCAGCAGACTACTGTCTCTCCTCCCTTCCATGGGCATTGGCTAGTGTGTCTCCGTGACAGGAAAATGCCCAAGACAGGTAAGAAGGGTGAGAAGAAGCCTTGTCAGACCAAGATTAAAGAGGTAAGCATCCTAGGGGCCGGGGAGATAGCTCAGTGGAATAAGTGCTTCCCTGGCAAGCGCAAAGGCCTGACTTCAATCCCTGGTTCCACCAAAAAAAAAAAAAAAAAAAAAAAAAAAATTAAAGAGTTAAACATCCTCAAAAGCCACAGGCAGACAACAACTTGGTACCCTGTACCCATTTACAGTTGGGTGGGGCAGAGAGGGGCAGAAGGCAGAAGTCATGGGTATTAGCCAGCTGTTGTGAGCTTGCCATCAGCATCTATGATGCCAATTAGCTGCTTTTCACAAATCATCCCTGTGACTCCTCACAATGACATTATGATACAAATGTCACTCTCCTCACTTCATAGGTAATTTGTGGAGAGGTTGAGTTGGTAGGGTCTTAGCCTAAAGTGATTTATAAGAGGTAACAAATCAGTCTTCTTTTAATTACAAGAGGCCATCCAAAAATTTTGGACAGTTTGGGACCTCTTTTTATGAGGACATTGCTACTGCTAGGGGGCACTGGATTGTCGATTTGATCAGCCTCAGAGCGGGGCAGCTAATTAGGAGAGTGCACTTCTGGGTGTTTAGGGATAGGGCAGGAAGGTGTGACTTACGGTCTATACTTGGTTTCTTACACCCATTTTTCTGTTCTGTCCTCTTGCTCCACATCTGGGTGTCATGAGCTAAGCATCTCTGCTTCACCAGGTTTTTCTGACATGATGTTCCTACCCTGGGGCTGGCCAGCCATGAAATAAATCCCCTGAAACTATGGGCTACATTAAATCTCTCCTAATGCTATACATGGTAGGTATTGAGTCCCACAGAAGAGAAAGTGGCTGGTGCAGGCACTAATCCCATCAGTGATGCCTATGTTCTTTGTGATCTAATCACCTTTCAGATGTCCATCTCCTAACACCAACACATGGTAATTAGGGTTCAACATATGAGTCTTGGGGTGCATACAATGTTCAGACCATACCCCTGAAGAAGATGGACAGAGGTATTATAGGCAGAGAGATCAGACAGGAGTCCAACAAGGTAAGAGAAAGGAACTGTCTTGGTTATTTTTCTCTCATTGCTGGGACAAAATAACCAACACCCAACATTAAGGAAGGAAAGGTTTATTTAGCTCGCAGTTAGTGGAAGTTTCAGTCCATACTGGGCTGGCTCTAAGGCAGGGTGGCACATGGCAGCAGGCAGCAGTTCATAGTGGAGGAAGACAGCAAAGAGCCGAAAGGGAGGAGCAGGAGCTAGCAAGCCCCTGTCTCTTCCTCTTATTGTATTCAGGCTATTGGCCCCAGGGCAGTAGCAACACTCACAGCCAGAACCCCAGCACTGGACCATGAATTAATCACAAACTCTAGAAGCCTTCCCAAGTGACCGCGTGCAACTTTGGGAGGTCAACTAGACACAAACTGTAGCAGGAAGTAGAAGGACAGGCTCTAGGGTAGCAAAGAAAAATATGGTCTCTCAAATTCACTGAGTACTGCTCCTTGTGCTCAAGGCTTCCTGCTCTTTTTTTCCTTGTGTGATGGGTGCTGCATTTGGAGCTTCCACTCCTCATTGAGTTGATAATCATTAAATAGTAATAGTTTCACTCATTTTGTTGGACCTAAAAGACTAAGTGAGGTTTTGGATGCTGGAGGAAGTAATGTCCATAAATTAGAATTTGGTCCTTTTTATAGTTAGAATTATTTCCTCCTTCAAGAATTAATTACAAGTAAAACTTCTAATGTTTTCCTCACATGGGCCACATTATGTGTCTTGAAAACCACAATTTAAAATAATTATATGGCATAATATTCTATCTAGGAGGAGTTGTAGTTAATTAAATCAGCTCGTTTTTGAAAGGATGAAGAGTCAACCCTAAATTTCAGTATCTTGCTGTATATTCACCCACACGTATTAATCTTTGTGTACAAAGTTTTGCTCAGTTTCTCAAAATGACACGTACCTCCATTTTGTATACGCATCCTGAGAAAGGGGCAGCAGCCGTGACCAGCAGGATGGTGAAGGGGCGCAGCCGCATCGTGGATGGGACTTGAGTTTTCCTC
>NDGM011176384.1:0-15160 GCA_002564305.1 Octomys mimax | reverse complement strand
CCCCACAACCTCTCCAACATTTGTTGTTGAGTGATTTGTTTATGATAGCCATTCTTTCTGGGGTGAGAGGGTATCTCAGTGTCAAAATACATATCCTGAACCCCACACTCTAATGAAAGCGTCAGGTGATGCTGCACAGCAAACTGAAGAGCTCAAATGGAAAGCTGTTAGTACAGACATGAAAGTGCAAGCTGGACAGCTTTGTTTTGTGGCTGCTGTTGCCTAGAGATTATATTTAATGAAATATTTGATTGAAATTTTTGACATGAGATTTTATGGTTTTAAAAAAAAATATTTTTCCGTTTTTATTTTTTATTGGTACATGTTTGTAGTATGTAGCGATTACATTCCTGGGGGGGAGGTTGGTGGAGCTACAGAATGCCTAGCAATTCCTTTCTCATCAGCTTTCTCTCATCTTCCTCCCCACTCTCCATTTTGTGAGTCTTTTCTCTATTGAAATGACCTCCCTCCCTAATTCCTGCTATTTGTTTTTCATTTTGGTTTTTATTGTTATTTCGGATTTCATAAGAGAAATCATGTTACATATAAGCTTGTGTTTCTGGTTTATTTCACTTAACACAATGGTGTCATGGTGTATCCATTTCCCTACAAATGATGCATTTTTTCTCATTTATAAAAATAACCCATTTTATAGCATAAGTGCTAAAACAAACATTATGCCTGAATTATTCATCTCAATTTTCCTGTGAAGTTTCCATATCTTCAGTGCGGTCTTAGCACATATTGCACAAAATAAGCAGAAAATAAGGCAGCAAAGTATATGGATTCTCTTGTGTAGCTGAACTAAGCAAGATCCTGTTCGCATTTATAAAACAGGTAATGCTCATAAGGTGATGGAGATAGAGTATGTGCTTATTAAAATATACTGTTACCAGCAGTTATTATTTCATAGATGTTCACTATTGATAGCTTACTTGGGGCTACAGTGAAAGAAGCCAGAAAACTGGACAGTATTATTAGGGGATGAAAGTACAAAGAGAAGTTTCTTGCACTTCCACCATTAGCTCATCAGGGAAGTGAAGAGGAACTGATAATGCGCTGCCAGTAAGGACAGAGAGAAACGGTGGAGGAGGAGCATCAGAAACCACATGTAGCATCAGAAACCACATGTAGGGGCCGGGGAGATGGCTTAGTGGAATAAGTGCTTGCCTGGTAAGTGCAGGGTCCTGAGTTCAGTACCTGGTCCCGCAGGGAAAAAAAAAAGAAAGGAAGGAAGGAAGGAAGGAAGGAAGGAAAAAAGAAAAGAAAAAGAAACCACATTCACAGCTGTGTTGAGTATCTGGAATCCTCATGCTCTGGACCCTGAGATAGGGAAGAGCCTCATGAGTTCTAGGCCAGTCTGGACTGTGTGATAAATTCAAGGCCATCCTTAACTACACAACAAGATGCTGTCTAAGAGTCAGGAAGAAAGAAAGAAAGAAAAAAAGAAAGAAAGCAAGCAAGCAAGCTCAACAAGATATTCAATCATCTAAAGCCCTCTGAAAGGCCTAAAATGATTACAACACACAATTGGATTTTTGAATGTGAAGGCCAGTGGTAACCTTAAAAAAGCGATTTTTGTAATATAGTGGGCTCATATACAGATTAATACAGGTAAGGGAAGGTAAATTCGTGCAGCATACAAAGATATCTCTTTTAAGAATTTTTGTTATGAAGAAGGTAGACAAATGGGATGGTGGTTAAAGACAAAAGGGGAAACCTTTATTAAAAGATGGGTGAACTGAGACCAGACATGAACTCCTTACAATCTCAAGGTTCAGCATTGTTGATCACATGAAGAACACCAGTGCAATACAGGATTATACCTTGGTAAGCCAATTTTTTTCACATATCCAGCTTTTAACAAGACTTTCCTACATAAATGCCATTTAAAAGTATTCCTGTTTTCAGTCAGTACTTTAAATTAGGATCCACTCTCCTGTATACCTGCTCACTTGCTATATTCTTCAGAATGGCTCATTGTTAAACACCCAAGTTAACTTAAAGTCTCTTAACAGGTTAAACACTAGCACTTAACTCCTAAAGTATATTAGCTCCAAATTGAACATTAAGTAAAAAGCACTCAAGGCTATTTAAGGGTTTAGTGCCTTCTTATAAAGGTACGATATTTGCAATCAGATAGGCTTTCATTAGTTATTATGGAAATAATCCACAGAACAATGACTCTAATTGGCATTATATGAAAATGTTTCTCTTTAGACAGCAGATAAATCTAAGCAAAGGTTTAGGTTAAAGAAAAAGCTCCCTTACTCTCTGGGCCTATTTATTTTTGTTTTTCTCTAGTTATTTATCCAGACATAAGCAGGGACCCAGGGGTACAGGTTATGTGTAATTGACCCTCCGTATCAGCATCTGTTTGCTTTTGGAAGCAGGTGAACACCTGCGTATCGACCGCACCCCTCCCAGACTAAGTAGACATCTAACTACTGCTGTAGCTGCTGGCAGTAACTGTATTACCACTTACCTTTCCAATTCTCCATCCTGCTGCCCAGAGATGAGTTCTAAATGCCCAGGGCTCAAGGTGAAGAGATTGAAGCTAAGGCGAAGTTATCCCAATTTCCACTGAATTTGTATTGTTAACAATTTAACTTTTCAAAGGATTTTGGAGTAAAGCAATCAACCCTCTGCTGGAGCTGGGCAGGACAGGAGGCTGAGATTGCTGAATCAATATGTGGGAACTTGACTGACAACTCAGGTAATTTGATGCAGGATTTGGGACAACAACTGGAGATAAATTACTTAACCAAAATTGTGTTCAGAAAGAGACTTTTTTCCCTGAGAGGAGTGAAGAGAATTGCACTGACAGGGAAGTAATGGCCACAAACAAAGCTCTTATAAATATTACCCCCAAGGAACTGTGCAAGTTCTGATGAATCCCGTTGAATTGTCTGTGTAGTAGGTGAAACTATTGCGAGAGATAAGTAAGTCAACAATGTTATAAATATCTTCCTTTAAAATAATGAAACTATAGAACATTTAGGGATGAGTATAGGAAACTACTTAGCTCATGGTGAGAAAACCTCAGTATGTAAAAGTCATAATTTGAACTGTAAAGCATGAAGCAATTCTTTTAGGATTCAATTTGACTTCTGACTCACCTATGTAAAAACACCTTACTGAAGTTTGTAATTTTAACAGACTTGTATTTGTATACTAGACAGAAGTCACTCCCAAGTCCCCTGCTGCCTACTAGGTTAACACCATATAAGCCACTGTATGTGGTCATTACCAAATCTGTGTAATGAGCACTAGAATGTGAGAGGTGAAGAAGAGAGAAAGGAGTAAGATGAGAGTTCCGGGCTCAACTGCTTTCTCCTCTTCAAGGTCACCACTAAGAGAAGGTGCTCCCAAGAGGAATCGCTGCTCTTCTGAATGGCTGCTGTAGTAAAGACCTAAATTACAAGAAGGTAAGAACTTCCCAGTACAGCACGTATTTGTTCAACTTTCATTTCCCCTTTCTAATACAAGTGTGCTGCCCTTTTAAGGAATTACCTTCTCCAATTTGGCCTCCTTCTGCTGTATTTAAGGAATTACACATAACAAGGGGAAGGAGAGCACAGGAATGCTTGGAGTCCACCCGTTCTAGCAGCCAGGACTCGTCTAGAATTCATCACCCTTCAAGCTCACTTCTTACCTTCTGAGACTATCTGGGAAGTGTGCTTCCAGGATCCACATTAATACACAGCATCTTGTAACTTCTGGACTCTATTATTTTTCCCAATAAATGTTCTCCCTTCCTTCGCTGCATATTTACAAGGCTGGGAATTGGACGCTAGCTCTCACGCATACTAGGCAAGCACTCTACCACTGAGATAAACCTCAAAACCCTTGTTTTAATAAATGTAATCAAGCTTTTTCTGACGTTTGCAATAAAAAATCCTCACACTGATCTGTAGGATTGCAATTCAGTACTCCCAATGCCGATATTCTATCACAGCTCTGACTCACATAATGGTCTGGGTAATTATATATCTCTCAATGTGAGCTCTCTAACACTTACTTTTTTACCACTAACTATAATGTCTCTTGTAGTTTGTGTGTGCTGTCATAGTAATGAAATGTTTTCTTTTGTGTACTTTCTTAGCAAAATTGATCAATGAAGAGTGTAATTTCAAAAACCAACTACCGAGGAATTATCCTAATATTTCTTTTTCATTCATTGCCTTCATCCAGTACTTCTACAAGGTTTATGAAATTTTTATTAGCACATGTTTGCAGTTCATATATTTATATTCCTTGTGTAGTCAGTACATCTCCGTAGCTCTTCTTCATTCATTCCTCTTTCAAGCCCTTTGGCTCCCTTCCTTCCTCCTCTCTTCATCTCTTGGTCTCCTTCCAATTAGAGAAAAGCCTGTCTTCCTACTTCCTTTTATATTGTTTTTATTTACAATTTGGATTTGTCATATAAGAGAAATCAGGCTATAATTAAGCTTAAATGTCTAATGTATGTCTTTTAACATTATCGTTTCAATTGACATCCATTGTCCTACAAATGACTCCAGTTTGTTTTTCTTTATGGTAGCGTGGTACACTTCTAAGATTCTGTCAGGGCTGTACTCCGTGTTCTATCTCCACCACACTGCTCTGGAGGATGGCCATTTCTCTCCTAAGCAAACACGAGAGCTGCCTAACAGTTCTGCTGCTAACTACTCATGTGCAATCCATTCTTCATATATTACCGTCAGAGCAATAGGAGTAAAAGAATAATTCCGCACCACATACCTTGCTTTACATACTTCAATAGAGTCCAGAGATCTTAAGACAATGTCAGAACTGCAGAAGTGTCCTCTACAACAAGTAGTCTAGGCCCTCACTCAAATTTTACTTCATATAACATTTGTATTTGATTCACAATGTCTTCCACTGTCTGGAAGGAGCTGTGGTCCACCCCCAGGGCCTCTCCACTCACCACTGAACTTTTAGCTTATAATTTTTGCCACATTTTTTTAGTAAAATCTTAAACAGTGTAAAGTTAGATATCATGTTCCAAGAAAACATCTCTGACTCTTGTCAGCTTAGCCAAATTCCATAAATATTCTTTCTCTGAAACTGTTGTTCAGGACACCAGCTATCTTCATTATATCTGCATTTGTCAATCTAAAAGGCAAACTAAACAACACCACATATGAAAGGCTTCATACAAGCCAAAGTGAGGATCACCACTCAGAGAAGAACACATTGTAGCTGCCCAGAATAGGTGCTCTGAAATGGCATTTTGTTCTACAGATTAGGAAGAAAGTTGCAGCAATTCACTGTCACATGAATAGCACAGGATTTTGATTGGACATTTTTTGTCTTACAAATTCCAGTTGGGACAATATAATAAACAAGAATAAGGGACACTCTGAGTTATTTATTCCTAGTTACAGGTTAAAATAAATTAGATCATAAGATTTGAAATTTAGGGGCTGTAGGACAGGTTAGTGGTCTAAGTGCCTGCCTGGCAAGCATAAGGATCTGAGTTCGATCCCTGATACCACATGCCATGCTGGCCTGGAAGGTTCACCCAGCCGGCCACTGGAACAAGGCATGGGGGCACATGCCTGTAACCCCATTACTGCGGAAGCTGAGACAGGAGGATTGCAAAGAGTCTGAACTGCATAGCAAGACCCTGTATCAAATAAATAAATGAATAAATTTAAAAGGAAGGTTTTTTTTGAGACAAAGATTTGAGGTCTAGGAGATTATCATGGCTTTCCCATAGCCTGTCTGCCAGGCTGATAGATATATGCTGGGCCTCTTTGTATACATTTTCACATTGTAAGATTATTTGACTATGACTCTTTCCTACATATAAAAAATATCTAAAGATTTAATGTGCATGAAAATAGTTACCAAATCAATTGTTTTCATCATCATTTTTCTAACACTGTAAAATCTGACACAATTTAGATATATGGTACTAGTAAGATCATTCTTTCTTCAGAAACTAAATTTTCTTGAAAATAGGGACTATAATATTTAGTACCTATGATCAAAAGTATTTGTTAATAGATCTTCTTTTTAGATTTGGTAATGGAACTTTACACCTTGACTACTAATGAAGGCTCTAAACATTGCCTGTCTGCTCAACATAATGTAAACATCTCAGCCACCATATGATTTATAATCTTATGAAAGACATCAGAATTCTTTTGTTTTATCCCACTTAACAAGCCAGAAATAAGGCAAGCACACAAGCGCAAATGTTATTTGAGTTCTCTTATGTGTGAAACTCAAAATCTACGTTAAAGAGCAAAATAAAATATAATTGGAAACAAAGAGACAAAACTGTTGCCAAAAAGTACCAAGAGATAGAGGGTGAGAGGAGAGAAGGGGAGGGAAGAGGATGAGGAAAAGAGTCAGGATGTGGTGTGTACCTGGGCCATCACCCCACCACAAATGCAATTGTAGTTTACTGCACCAAAAACAGCTAAAGCCATTCCTTGTTTACTTTGGTTTGACAGAAAATATTTTGAAAATCTGAGATAATTAACTTCAGTAAAACAGTTAACTTTTCCATTAGAAAAATACTTAGTTTTTAAAAATTTATATGCAGGGGCCAGGGAGATGGCTCAGTAGAATAAGCACTTCCCTGGCAAACACAAGGGCCTGAGTTCAATCCCCAGTTCCGCAAAAAACAAACAAACAAACAAACAAAAACATAGATATAGATATAGACATATATATGCAAATGCATCAATTAAATATCAATCCTACCCCAGTTACTATCATACATCCATCTCTGATTTTCCAGCTGCAATCCAGAAGTATGGACTTAGACCAGGAACTCAGGACTTCATCTGTGATCTTCCCAAGGCCCCCTGTGCTTGAGTGCCCTCTTTGGTCTCTTCTCATTTTTTTTAAAGGTTTGCCCTGGACACCTAATGTCACCTACTGGTTGCAGTTGTTCCTACTGCAGATTGGCCACTTTTCCAGGAACTGGTAGTATTTGCATTTATACAGCATCATTTGTCCTTTGATAACATTGAATCTCACTGAACTTCATGAATATTCAAAAGCCAAAACTGCTTACCTGAATCAAAATAACTCATATCGCTATGTTAAGATTAGGGAATATATATTTTTTTATTTTTCTATATATGTGTGTCCCTGAATAATTGTTTGTGTGCAAAATAACTACAGTGTGAACCACACCATGACTCTCATCCTTGTCAATTCAAAACTATTTCTGACTGCTTTCTTTCCAAACCTTGGATGGAACAGAATGCCACTGTATGCCCATTTATTACAACTTAAATATTAAAATGTGTCATGGATAATCAATTTTACAGAGCTGAACACATTTGGGGGTTCAGTAGTCATTATAACTGATCTAGCTGATAGTGACAGTCCCCAACCAGTCATAACTGGAGTAGAGGTTACCTTCCTGGGGTGACTTTGTATCAGAGGAAGCCTCCAAACCATGGGCACATTCTTACAGAAGATATCCACTAAATACTTTGTTGAATGGAATATTTGCCTATGCTGTTGTTTAACAATAGCAATATTGTGTACACATCATTGGTTAATGCCTACTTGTCAATAAGAAAAGAAAACCCATTCGTATATCAAGTTTTAGCTCTGACTTGATCAGCAATGTGTAGGAGTTCTCTCTCAAGTGTGAATAGAGAAGAAGCCTTCTTCCCTAAGTGCTTAGCCTTGATGGACCGGACACAATGGAAACGCACTAGGAAATGACTGCATGGTCTCTAACTTCGTAATCAATTGTGAATCAGGAGTAATCAGCAGCAATGTTGATGCTTCTTGGAGTAGGCGTCAAGGTGCTGGTAAATTCTGTGTGAATGGGGTTCCGATTATCTGTATCAGGTAGGAGGAAATGCTCACCATAGGAGAAAGTACACTGGGCATCCTGAGGCTCTTCTGCTGTCAGTCGCAGAAGCTAAGATTTCATGGCCCTATCTTTGTCATTGTCCTTGCTCTCTGATATGAGGTAAATGGACAAGGAAAATGTTGAGCTGGAAGATTTGCATTTAAAGCAGAACTACACAGAAGTAATTTTCTTAGCAGATATTCAAGTCTTTTATTTTTTCTTTCCAAGCACAAGATATTTATTCCTAATATTTGGGCTATTTTATATGACTATAGTTCTACTCTAGAAGCATTTTGTAATTTTCTTTTCCCTGAAGAAAGAAATAAAACCAATTGAAAAGGTTGAAAAAATACAGAGAGAATTTGTGTCTCACGCAAATTTTTATCCTCCTTCTAAATCATGCCAATGATTGTGAGCCAATACTATATTTCTTTTAGAAACTTAACATAGCTTGAATTGGATTTTCAGTATAATTGGTTCATGATCTACAAAGTAGGACCAAGGCACACATCTCCCTGTCGGCTAACCAAATTCAAAAACTCACTCACTGAGCAAAGAGAATCCTTACTCTCTGCTCTGAGAACTCAGTGGCCCCCAATGGGGCAGCCTCTGGAGGACTTTGTGAGCTTCCCTTCTTCCTCAGCATCTTAGAAAGTGAGAAGACCCTTTGATGTGCACTCTGATTGTTTTTGAAAGACTCCTACCAGCGACAAGAGGATATAGTTTTAATCAGTTCTGAGTTTACACCAGAGACAACCCAGGATTTTCTTCAGGAGCATTATTTTATTCTTTTCTTTTATTTTCTTCTTCTTTTTTTCCTTTTTAATGTATTTAGTACAGGGTCTACAGAATTTCACTATGTAGACTGGACTCATAATGATCCTAATGTTTTCTGCCTCCCAAGCCCTGGGATTATAGGCATGCATCACCCTGCCCAGTCTCAATGGCCTTCTCAGTGCACCTCAGGGGCAGGCTCAGCACAGCATGCCAGGGATTGAACCCCGGCCCATGCATCTGTCTAAGCAGGCGCTTTAGTCCACTGAGCTATCTGGCCAGGAGCATTATTTTAAAGCTTCCTGGCAGCATGGAGCCAAATCCTTAAGATTCTGGAGAAGAAGGCGCAGACCTTCTGAAGAGATGTAGTAGAAACCTAGGCATAATGGACAAGAAATGGATAGGGGAAAAATAGCTAAAGCAGAGAAGAAAATGGTTTCCAAGTGCCATGTGATCTGGTTGCCTGCTGAAGGGTGAGGATGTTAAAAGATGAAAAAGTTGGTTTGCATCAGCAATTCTCCATGTGCATTCTTTTCTTGTGAAAAATAAGGTTGGTTTTCTTTTTTTTTTTCCTCTGCTTACAGATTGTTCTTGCAAAGACCTTTAAATGTGGAAGACACAACAAAGCAGTTAGAAAAAGCACAGTCCTGAAACATGTTTAATTTTTTTTTCTCATTCTTTCAATCTTGAATCCTTTTTTTGGCTCCCTATGGCGATTCCATTGCCTCTTTTACAATAAATCAAGTATTATATCTGAAGGCCATAGAGGAACACAATTTTGTCCAGTAAAACCATAAAATGGAAAGAAAAATATGGGTTTCACTTTTAGCTTTTTTTTTTCTTACACTTCTCCAGTTGTCTATCATAGAATCTGTACTAGAATCTATATTTTCTCTAATATATAAAAGACTAATTTTTAAGGGGTGACAAATTGTTGTTGCTTATCAGCTTATAATATATTTCTTCCCACCCCTCAGAATTTCTGTGCAATGGAATTTTACTTAGAAGCTGCACTAAGTTGTAAAATCCTTATCGTTGATTTTAACTACAATAATCATTATGATTAAAATAGCCAGACATAAATAGAACGGGCACTAGTAGCTCAACATTTTATGAACAGATTCTAAAACAGTGTCTTTCCAAGGAACAGTAGACATCTAAATTACTTTCTAATGCGCATAATACCAATTCATACAAACCTGGAGTGTGGAGAAAGGAACTGGGGAAACACCGTCTGCCCTGTGTCTAGAGGGTCATTGTGCTCTCCTCTCCTGCCAGGAAAAGAAGTGAACTGAAACAAGTGCTTCCCAAAGCCGCCATGAGTATGTAAATGCTTTTGGAAGTTCTCCAAAGATTTTAACCAAATATGCAAACCACAACAAATATTCCCCGTGGCACCATCGAAGCATGCTGCAGTTACACATTATAAATGGAAGCCAAATCACACACTTATGTAAAATGACTGGTATAGCAGAAAAACAAGTTATGTATTTAATAAGCAATCTCAAGCTTCTAATGTAGTGAAGCCCACTTGTAATTTCTTTCATAGTTTTTTTTCCCTGCAAATACTGTTCATTTTTAAAGCTCTCTACAATGCATTTATAGAAATCAACTTAGCCAATATAACATCACTCCAATTTTCTTGGCCCATTCCTTTAAAAAATTGTACTTCCATTCACGAATATTTGTCATATCGAAATGCATGAAATATGGTTGCACTGCACTCCAGAAAGCATGGTTTTACTTATGAAATATGCATGTTAAAGAAAGGAGCCCTCAGTATGTGTTTGTATTCCATATAGGCATGCTTTCTATCTTTTCTAACCTGTGGGATATATTTTCAAACAAAAGGCTATTTTCATCTGTACTTTGTCTACCAAAAAGATGCTATTATGGTTCACATACTGACATCCACTACCCTATGATTCTGCCTGCCTTAATGAAGTAGCCAAAAGAGTATTTTTTGTCAATTAAATATAAGGTTATCAATAAAAATTCAACATTGAATATGACATTTTATTTTAAAACAACACCCCCCCTTTAAGTTTCCACCAGCAAATCAAAGCTGTCTGTTCGAAGATGAAGCTATCTATTTTTGCCTCCAGCAAACTCTACACATTGGGCTCCCTCTACTAAACTATTTTATGAATTCTTATGGCATTCACTTTCATGTAAATAGATAATTATGTAATTTTATTTGTAAATGTATTTTCATGTGTCCGACTCCTAGGAATATATTTCATTTTTAACAGGCATTCAAACACACTGCTGCCTAGTAGATAGAGGAAACTAGTATACTGATCATTAATTTCCCTCTGGGAAAATACTGTTAGAAATTCCTTCTCTAACCAACTTTGACTGAAAAGAAAGAATAAGATTTTGCCAGCTTTTGCACATGGGCTTAGGTTTTTGGTGCAGTTTAGATTTATTTTTAACATTGGCTTTTTGAGCCAAAGACTATCATCTTCCTGAGGATTTTTCTCCTCTTCTACCGATTGGCTATGGAATGCAGGGCCACATGGAGAAGGATGCTAGGAGGTTTACAAGTCTCAGTAATTAATGACTATTTTTATCACAAAGAATATAGACTGACTTCTCCCATATATCTAAAACTCAGTATAACCCCTATAAGCCTTAGTGCAACATAATTGGTGCAATAGAGCTGAAAATGAGAAGGGGATACAATGAAGCCTCAATGAGCCCCCCTTTCGCTAAAATGGATTGTTAAACGCCCTTCAATGTGGTTACCGCTAAGACCTAGTCAGCAGCTGCCTGGTGTTCCTGTGTAGCCCACATCGCTGCTTATAGACTTAAACAGGGTTCAAATGTTTTAAATAATTATATTTATGAGAATGATTTAATGTTGTAAACAATTTGTGCCTCAGCCTGTTGGCTCTAATCTGGTGTTTTCTCCAATTAGGAACAATCACAGCCTGCGCGCCTGTATCCGATTTTATTCTGACCACTCTGCGCTTATAATGTGCTCCCAAACCTCTCGGGATGAACAAATGGTTTTGCTTTCTCGGTGCTGTCATTAAAAAGCCTACTCTCTTGTGAATCGTAATATGCTAATAATAAGTCTGGGGACTCAATTGGGAAAACGCAAAAGGCCTCGCACGTTCGAGAATGCATGCTAAGCGAGACCGCAGTAAGTGCTGCGAAATGTGTTTATTTTAAATTTGTGACCATCCCCTCAGAAGCCTGCGGAGGGCTGCGAAGTCTCAATGAAATAAGCTCCTGCTGAGCCCATATGTATGGCTGAAAAGAACTCTTGAAACAACAAGCGAACAGAGGAGGTTGGGTACACCTTCTAGGAGATTCTAAGATAAGTCCGAGTTACTTTCAGTAATCTGTTTAAACAGTGTGCATTTTATTCATGTTTTTCCTACCAGGACTGACACCACTGTTCATAAATATGAAGGTCTCCCAAAAAATTCCTGTAATTCTGATATGTACTTTAAAATCTTTTTCTGAACTACTCTCTCCAGCTGGCTTTCTAAGACACTGGTCAGTTCTTTTCTATTGGTAAACTTTTAGTTTTTATTTATTTATTTATTTATTTATTTATCGTATTTTAGGGAAGGCTCTACAGAGTGTACAGGGTCTCACTGGTAGATAGGACTTGTAGTGATCTGCCTGTTTACAGCCTCCCAAAAGCTGGGATTACAGGCACACTCCACCACCCCCAGTCTTAATTGCCAGCACAGCAGGCCTAGGAATCGAACCCCCGGCCCCTGCCTTTTTGTAAACTTTTAGGAGCACATGATTTTTTGATGAGAGTGATTTTGGTGGCAAAGAACAAGTGAGTAGAGGAGCATGTAGTTAGAAGAGAAAGATACACCCCAGAGCATGAAGCAGATAAACTGAAGGAAGAACACAGAAAAGGTCAAAAGAAAAAATAAAGGTGGCTAACTGCTCTTCCTGGAAGTCTAGCAGCCTGAGTGCTTCATGGGACATGGTCTGCCTTAGATGGTGCATTGCCATCTGATTGATGACGTTGACTATTTCAAGTGAACAGCATACGGCTTATTTTTTAATAATTTATTGTGCCTTCATTCTACGACATCTTTCATGCAGGGTCTAGAAAACATTGGTCCTCAATCTCTTGCAAAGGCGGAGCAGGGGGGGGGCAATAAATCTGTCACTAGGGTGGGGCCATGGTGGCACATGCTTGTGGTCCCAGAACTTTGGAAGCTAAAGCAGAAGAGTCATCAAATAGCTCAGCTGATTAAAGCGCCTGCAAGGAGGCCCAAGGGCCAGGGTCCCATCCCAGCCCCTCCCCTGGGGCATGCAGAGATGGTGATTGAGAATGGGCGTGGTGGCACATGCCTGTAATCCAGCTCTTGGAAGGCTTTAAACAGGCAGATCATTAGGAGTCCAATTTAGTAGTGCAGTTTTGAAAAGACAAAAAAAAAAAAAGAAAGAAAGAAAGAAAAGAAAAAACTGTGACCAGATAGTCAGTCTATGTCAAACATCTTAGTTTCTTTTGAGGTCTTTCTACATTACAAAAGAAATAGAAATTAGAGCTGTCTTCTTCATCTTCTTCATAGTTAGTTCAGTTTCATGTCCTGTATGTACTGTCAGAAAGATATAGGCAGTGTTGAATGGAAATGTTGATAATATGGAATATTATACCGTGTGTTTTCATTTATTGTTCCTTCCAATAAACTGTTTCAAGGACCAGGGAGATGGCTCAGTCGAATAAGCACTTGCTTGGCAAACACAAGGGCCTGAGTTCAATCCCCGGTTTAAAAAAAAAAAAAATAAATAAAAATAAATAAATAAAAATTTCAAAAAAAACAAAACTGTTTCTATCCAGCACTATGCCAGAGATATCTCCATTATAGTTTTATATTTTTGTGTGTTACTTAGATGCTTTGAAAATATTAATGTTTTTTGCAGTTTGGTACACCTGCATCCGATATGAAATGATTTCCTCACTGGATAACCTCGGCTACATCTGACTCAGAACAATTCTCCACATTTTCTATGGGATTATCATAGTATTACATGGTTCTGCTCTTACACTGCTATTGCATTAAAATAATAATTCACCCAGATAGGATTGGGGATTATAAGATTTTTAAAGCAAGAAAATAAAATTATTTTCCTTGCCCCCACAGAATTGAACATTCTTATGAATTTATTATTGTTTTATTTAGGATGCCTATGTACCTATTTAGTTTTGCTTGGTTTCTCTTCATTCTCACATTTTTATGAAGATATTTTTAACTTTTGTGACTTATTTTGGTTATGGAAGAGTTAGAGTCACTATACACATGGAGGCAATTATTTTCTCGAGAATAGAGAATGTTTTCACAATTTTTAGCCTAAAAATACTTTGCAGTGGCCCTTGACTAATGCAGATATACATATTTTTATAGGAGGAGAATATTCCTACTACTGGAAATGTTTATAGAAGCAAAATTCTACACATCACTGATACTGCAGTGAGGTCTCCTGACACAAGTGAAAAATTAGGCAAAATGCCATCCGAGATTCCACAAGTCTAACCTAAGCATCCTGCAGGAATCTGTCTCAAGAGGTAAACTGAGACACTGTCAAGGGAACTAATGATAATTTTGTTATATTTTCCTATTTCATAATTGGAAATGAAGCTATTAGATAAATATTCTACAGCAGCATTAGCCATGAACTCTGGAATTCTCTGGACTTGACTTTAAATAACAGCTATCATATTCATCAGTTTTGTGTCATTTCTTTGATAAAATTAGACTAATAATATCTATTGTAGGGCCTGGGAGATGGCTCTGTGGAACAAGCACTTCCCTGGCAAGCGCAAGGGCCAGAGTTCAATCCCCAGTTAAACAAAATAAATAAATAAATAAATAAATAAAATAAAATAAAAAGTATATATATAGTATATCTTAATGTAAGGGTAGAGTGATAATTTATTGTCAATACAATTTTTGTATAAAGCATACTCAATACACAAATCAATAGAAATAAAATTTTTAAATAGTCACTTTACTGAGAATGTTTAAAAATTTTATAAAAGGTACTTATACATAGAAATTGCTCATGTTAAAAATTATTAAACCATGTTATCCAATCAATAGGTTCATGCCTATTTTAGTTATTATATATTGATCCGTTAATATCTCTTTGTTTATTCTATATAGTTCATTTATCTTTAAATTCTCTGAAATCACTTTACAACAAAGAAATGTGCTTTTCTGTTGTTGTATAGTAGTTTTGCTTTTTAAAGAAGCTACAAATTCAGAGACCATGACCTTTGGATGGAGAATCCAAAAGAAAAAGGGGGCAGAGGAGAAAAAACTGACTTGAAGAGGACAGGCAGGAATGTTAGCATATATAAAATGAAGATAATATAGAAATACAGGAGCAAATAAGCCCCAGATCTCAGACATTAAATAGAAAATTAAGACTGCTAGAAATCCAACAAAAATGGTAATAAAAGAATTATGGAATGTTTTGTTTACAACAAGGATTATTTCCTTCTGAAATACTAACTTTAAATCTAGTTATCTTTTTATATTTGGATCACAGAATCTTTTCAGGAAGGTGCCA
>NDGM011176382.1:0-10118 GCA_002564305.1 Octomys mimax | reverse complement strand
TACCAATTTGGTTTGAAACTGTCTCATTGCTATTTTTTTCTCAATAAAATTATGGAAAAAAAAGAAAAAAGATCTGAACCACTTGCCTGCCACACCGGTGCCTAGGAGATGCAAAACTTAAATATTCTTTAATTTTTTATGAGAAATAGCTTTCCCTTCCTGGCACAGATACCCCTTACATTTTCCTTTCTTGGAATATTGAAAGTATTTTCTGTGATATCAAAATTGCCTCAAAGTAAGGAGTCCTGAAATTCCTGGGAATTGGTATGTGTATCACCCAAATACTTATGGGAAAATTGGAAATAAATGTTTTACTAGTTCTAGGATCATATTCTAACCTTCTGTGTGCTTTTCTGCATAAAAGCTTTCAATACTTTTGAAAATTTTTATATGAAGACTGTACATCAAGGTTTACTTTTATGCATTTTATTCACTCATTCATTCATTCAAAGCCAGTGCTTTGTGTGGTAGGAGGAGCAAGAAGCGTTGCCTGGGTGGGGAGGTGAGCAGCGGTGGAGCTTGTGGAGGTCTGAAGGTTCGGTAGCAAGGATTTTGGGTTTTGTTCTGTTTTCTTTGTGAAGCCATAGTTGGGTCTAAGGAAGGAAATAATGTGAGATGTCTAAAAAAGCTACCTCTGGAATGTCAAAGATACTGGGACTGATGCTACAACCCAGAACAGAGATCTCGGTGGCCAGAGTTGTGGAGGCGAGAGCACGGATGGAGAAAGGAGAAGGGTTGAGGACATATTTTACGTGTGACCGTAGGAGATGAGACAAAGAGAGAGGGAGAGAATCAAGCGTAACTTGGATTGCTTGTTCAGGCCTAGGACCCAGGATGGTATCCTTCGCTGAAATGTAGAAGACCAGGAAATAACAAGCGTGGAGGGAAAAATCACAAGTTTGTTTTTGGCTGTGTGAAACACGAAATGCTTGTCTGGCTTCCAAGTGGAGGGAGAAAATGAGCATCTGTGCGTGCCTGAAAGGTGTGGCTCGGGCTGGAGAGGCAAATGTGGGCTCTTCCAGCCCGCAGATCACGCCGGAAGCTACAGGAGCACTGAGACAGGAGAAACGCTGCGGGAGCCCCAGCCTGCGGGCCGTCCCTCAGGAGCCAGTAGATTTCACAGGTCAGAGAAGAACGGAAGGAGAAAGTGAATCAGTGCAACAGGCCCGGAGATTCAAGGCTGGGAAAAGAATACATCTCTGGTTGATTGTTTTAATTTTTTCAAATACATAGGAGGCAAGATGAACAGCTAAGAACTGCAGTGGAGACAGAACAGAGAGGAAACGACTTGGGAAGATTATTTTGTTCAATGAGGAAGTATGCATACTAAAAATCAGGACTGCTAGGGTCTTCTGTTAAAGACCCTGTGGGTCGCCTTTCCACGGCTTGGGTAAAATACTTGACACCTGCACCTTGAAGGGGGAAGGGTTTCAGACTATGGTTCTGGCTCCAATGCAGAAGCGTCACTGGGGAAGGACCCAGAGGAGGACTGCTGCTCGAGCTGTAACAGCCAGGGAGCAGAGAGCAGGAAAAGCCGAGTGGGACGGCCGGGGCCCAGATGAAGACTCTGGGATCCTCCCTCAGGACCTACCTGGGCATGCCTGAGGCTGTGCTTTACTAATCCAGGCATCTCTCCAGCCAGTCAAATTGACAAGCATGATTAAGCACCACAATAGCCATTTAAGACAATTAAAATGAAAGAAAATAATTCAGTGATTGTAAGATAATCTTTTTGAGATGCAAAACACAGCATTAAATAACAGTGAATCTCAGGGTTAGAATGCCATATTCTCTCCCAAACGCCAGTTAAGGAAGGAGAAAGTCTCCATGTGGTATAAATGTGTCCAGAGCATCTTTCTAATTTTTGTTAATGTCTCTTTTTTAATCGGAGGAGCAAGCTTCGGACCTGGAGCTTTTTCAACTGATGTTACACCACGCAGTAATTTAGTAACACTGCTTTATTTTCATTGTACTTGAGGTTTTTTATTTTTTTATTTTTTTGGCAAGGATCTACAGGGTATTCAAGGTCTCACTACTAGATCGGACTCCTAGGGACCCGCCTATTTACAGCCTCTCAAGAGCTGAGATTACAGGTGTGCACCACTATTCCCAGCTCAATTGCCCTCTCAGCATGCCCTGGGGGCGGGGCCAGCAGAGCAGGCCCAGGGATTAAAGCCCCAGCCCCTGTGCCTGCATACAGGTGCTTTAATCCGCTGAGCTATTAGGCCAGCCTGTACTTGATTTTTTAACTCTGGTTAGCTTTCTATCAAGTAATAGTGGTCTTTCATTTATGTTAGTGATACACAATTTTGATTTAGAATAGAATGATGTGAGTTTAAAGCCTGAGGCCATACGAAGAAAAATCTGGCAAATAACAGAGCAAGATGACATAGAAAAGACTCAGAATGGGGGTACCCTGTCTCCTCGTGTTCCACTTCCTGATGCTCCTTAGCACAAGTGTAGTTAGCTTCTTTCACTCCTAGGAGTTAGTGTTGCAGCCTCAGAAGGGGGTGGGCAGTGCTGTTGGGTAGGAACCAGTCTGATAAATTAATAGCTCAATAGCTCAGGAACCACCACGGGCACATCTAATGACAAGTGGCTGTGCGCTAACGCTGCGATGGGCACCCTGCGGAGGAGCAGGTGGCGGCGCCACATGGCACTGTGCCTGCCCTGCACTCCCACCCCAGCTGTGCCTCTGCAACAGTTCCTCCTTGCTGCCATCTGCACCCCCCTCCCTCTGTGACTTTGTCACTCTGCTGCAGCACTGTTCTTGTAACCTTCAGCACTCCTGCTGCCCTGCTGTGCAAGAGAAAACTGGGCTCATGTTTCTAACCAGTCTAACTTCAGCGAGGGCCTTTGCCCTCGAGGAGGGCTTGGGCACTGCTGTCGGCTGCATCTGGGGCTGCAGGATTTTCCTGGTTGGTGAAGCCTTACACGAACATATCATTCCCTAACTGAGAGTGTCCCTTTCTTGATAGGAGGAGGGGAAAGTCCCTCTTTGTTCCTTTCTGCATTTCCAACCATGTAGGCAGACTTACTTCTAGCAACATAGTGTCTCATAGGGTGACCAGCTCTTCCCGATTAGCCTGGGATTATCTCTGTGTTAGAACTGAAAGCTTCACCTTCTAAATCTCATGCAAATTGAAATGATTGGTCACCAGTCTTATACCCGGGGATCCTTGGGTGTAGCATATGCTTCCGCGGGGCAGGGTGTTTCTCTTGGACATGAAGGAAGGTTTGGATAATTGTGTCCTGCAAACTGTTTGGACAAAGCTAAAGAGTACTAAATGATTTCCTCATTCCAATTTAGACCACAGTGAAAGTATTAAAACATGCTGTTTTTGTTAATAGAAGTTATGCAATGCACGGAGAGAAGAGTTTGTTGCATCAGCAGTGGCTTTAATTAAGCTGAGCTGGGAGAACCTGCAAAGAGCTATTCTTTTAGCCATGTTTATAAAACCTGCTGTGTCCATAGCGAACCTTCAGCTGCAGTGAGCTTCTGCAGATGGCGCAGATCCCGTGTACAAAACAGGTCACGCTCACCCAAAATATTTGGGATACGCAGTGTGCAGCTCTAAAATAATGTTAGCTACTATGCTAAATATCCCTTAAAGGCGTAACACTTAACACGATAGAATTTAATTTCTCATTGATATGAAGTCAAAACAGGTTCTCCCCATCTATTGGTAATTCCCCTTCTATTAGTAACTCAGGGACCAAGATTCCCTCCACTTTTGGTACCCTTCACATAGGGTTTCCGAGCTTCTTGTGATTTCCTGCATTGGACCAATAGAAGAGCAACACACATGAAATCTCATGCATGGGGAAGTCGGGACAGTGCGACCTAGGTATGACATATGTTATCTCTGCAAATCTCTCTGGCTACCTTGCTCACAGGCCATAGAAGCTGCAAGGTGACCTGAGAAAAGCTGTCTAGATAGTGCCCAGCAAGAAGTTGTATATTGGAAGAAAGCTAGCAGCATGTCCTGCAGTTTGCTAAATCTGGCAGCCTTATTCTGAAGGCACATGTCCTGAGAGAAAGCCAAGCAGCAGCTGTGTTGCCTTTTACGGCTTAATCCCAGAAGTTGCATAGCATTTTCCTGCTTGCTTAGACAGTGGGCTGTCAAGCTCACATTGCAAGGATAGCATATGGGTGAGACACACGTCTATCCATCCATCCACCTATCATCTATCTATCTATTTATTTGTTATCTATCTATCCATCTATCACATATATATATATATACACACACACACACATATATATAATCTATCTATCATCTATTCATCTTGGAAAAGTATTGTCATTAGAGCAGTTGCCTTTTGTACAAATGAGACTTAGATACAGATGACTTGGTGAGGTAATAATGACAATGAATAATAAGGCCAGCCTTCAAATCCATGGTCACCCGGACCCCAAATTCAGATATGAGCTCATGCTTGACAAGAACAGTGAAAGAATTAGAGTTAACACGCATTCTAGATTTTATGGAGAAAGATGTCCCAAAGATTAGAGAGAAAAGATAGGCCAGATGTCACAGTCAGAGACTTTCAAATAAATGGCATCTCTAGAGGCTTGGGATGCTCTCAGAAATGTCACTCCGGATCTTCAGTTGCAAGTGCCTCTGCTACGAAAGGGGAGGGGGGAGAGCTAACGAAAGAGAGGCTGCACAGGAAATTCTCTGATGCTCTTTGGTTTTATAAGGGCAGGAACAAAAGTGGGAAGGAAGAGTACTTAACTGAGGACAAATAGAAATCAGTGGCTGAGAATTGCAGGGATAGCAGCAGGAAGCATGGATGCCCCAAAAGATCCAAAGGAGAGTGTGCAGGAAACCAGGGAAGGGCTGGACCCACTGCTTTGGGTCAATGGTGCAACATCTATGGGGTGGGCAAAAAGGAGCTTTGTAAAGAAAATAAAACCAGCCCTTGAAACTAAACCAGCCCTGCAAAACTCATGGAAATGATCAGGTCAATACCTTCTGGTAAACGCATGGATTAACAAACAAAAATTTTAAAGAGGGAACTGTAGTCAATTCCAAGAAGTAACAAAGCATTGGAATCTGCCAGTGGATAAGATCTACAGCCAAGCAGGCTGCTCAAGGCATAGACCTTAACAGCAAGGAAGTACAAGGTGCAGACAGCAGGCTAGTAGACAGAAATATGAAGGAATGACAATTGAAATTAGCTACTTGGAAAAATTAGGAGTGCTACTCTATGCAAGGTTGGCAAGAGAGTTTTGTCTAGGAAGTTGATTTGAATAGAAATGGCTGAAATGTGAAATTAACCATCAGTTCTTAAAAAGCGTGTCTTATTTTAGTATAATTTTTGAAAACTTCTAAATCTGCTGAAGAGAAATCTTGCTGGGGAAGTTTTCAATTTCCCACTAGAATTAGCACCAAATGTTGGTTTTAACTTAGAATCTTTTTGGGGTTCAGTATGACATGTTGTCTAGAGCATCTTGTAATTGTTTTCAATATTTAACCTAAGAAAGGGCAAACTTTTAAAAATGAAAAATGAACAGGATGATATAATAAAAGGTATTTTGTTATGTTTTTAAAATTTGTTTATAGACAAAAGTAATTTTGGCAAGGGAAATCAGCAAAAATGGTTTGGTTATTATTTATAGGTTTTATGAAAAAACATTAGAATTATTCATTAGGCTTTTGGGAGGTTTTGGTTCCAAATGCTTGTTGTAGTGAAACCATTTAAGCAGATTTTAGTATTTCAAAAATCCATTGACAGAAAAAGTATAAGGCACTAAACATTCATTTGATTATATTCTTTTTAATTCCTGTGGTGTAGGTAGAGGGAACGGCAAAACAGATAGGATAGGTCTCAGTGCACAGGTACTCAAATTAAAAAAAAAAAAAAAAAACTAAAGGGAACAGTGCCATAAAAAAAATAACCTATGGAAGCGAATATGAGTGAATAAAGAAAAGGCATATGGCACAGAGTAGATGATAAGGAGCCATTTTTATATAGCAAATAGAATAAAATATTATCCCTATAATAAATCCTTATCAACACCCATTTCTATGTATGTCTTAGTCTGCCCAGGACTTAATAACAAAATGCCATACTGGAGGCTTATAACCAGTGAGCCGTCAACCAGGTAGGCAGACACCAGACTGAGGGTCTGGTGAGGGCTCCCTCCGGGTTCCTAGATGGCTCTCACTTTGCCTCAAATGGTGGAAGGAGGTGTAGGGGCGCCCTGGGTGCTGGGGCTCAACAATCACACTCATCTGGGTGGAGCTTTTGAGACTGAATGGCCTCCCCTAGGCTCTGCCTTTGGACTGGAATAGGAAATAAAGCATGCAGACACAGTGATTTAATTATTTTCTTTCACTAGGTCCTTGGTTCATCAGTCAGCTGTGGTCTCTGTCCAGATGTCCCTCCACCAAAGCCTCATGTAGTCATAGGTGGGTGTTTTCTGGAGGCGGCTGGATCTACACTGTGTGAATGATTCATGGGCAATGCTAGGATTAGGGTGCTAGAATTTTTTTTTTAATTTTAATGAGAAAAAAGATAAAATAACAATGAAACCGTTTCAAAACAGGTTAGTAGGACGGTTACAATAATTAATACATTGCATATTGTTGTCCTCTTAGTAGTTGTTCAGAGGACATGATACCTTGTCTAAACAATATTAGTACAAACTTTTATTCTCAGTGAACTAAGAGGAAATAACTGTATATCTATCCTAACTCTCTTGTGTACAAGCTACCTCACATCCTGTCTGGTTAAGGTTAGCTATCAGTTGCTAGGCAACCTAGTGTCATGTGTTACTAACTTCACAAAAGTGTAAATAAAGGGTTGTTTTGTTGTGAAAAAAGAGAAAAAAATACATATATATATATATATATATATATATTGCTAGAATTAAGGGTAAGCAATCACTAAATTAGTCACCGATTAGCTTGGCACCACCCTAATTCCAATAGCCTGGATACAACATGAGGGACAGAAAGAGGCTGTCTTCTCCCTTGCTTACTTGATTGTTCTGTCTTCTGCTTGCCATGAACTGGTTCTCTTCTGTGTTTCCCTTCTGCCATGTGCCACCCTGCCTAAGAGCCAGCCAACTATGGACTGAAACCTCTACTAACTGTGAGTAAAATAAGCCTTTCCCCCTTTAACTTAGAGTGTCAGGTAGTTTGCCTCGCAATGAGAGGAGAGTAACCAAGACCGAGGCCTTTGGCCTCACAGAACAGTAACAGCTTTTCTTGTGTTCAAAGGTAGTGGGGTGGGCAGTTGGTCAATGAAGATGGGCGTGACATGAAGACCATGAGGATGAGGTTGAGCTCACTTGGTCTGCTGTCACCTCCCTGCCTCCAGCCTGGGAGCTGTGGGCTGAGCATGCGTCCAGCAGGAGCGGAAGAGAGAGGGAAGGAACCACGGGAGCCGAGGAGCTGGGGCAGCTGCCATGCGTAAGTGTAGCCTGCAGATGAGCAGTGCCTAGTGCCCTGCCCCAGGGGTCCAAGGAAAGAGAAAGAGAGGAGGGAAGAAAGGAAGGAAGGAAGGAAGGAAGGAAGGAAGAAAGAAAGAAAGAGAGAGAGAGAGAGAAAGAGAAAACAAAAGCAAGCTCTGCCTCTGCCTTCCACATCCTTGCATGGCTTCTCTTGAGAGTCACAATAATCTGCAGCTACTCGGGGTCTAGAGCAGCCCTGCCCTATAGCGGCCTTTAATACCTGCCATGGACTGAAAGAAGAAATATGGCCAAAGGAAAGAGAAAGGAAAAGAGACGAGTCTAGAAAATCCCTCTGTGGCCAGGTCGCGTAGCATGTCATGCTGAGTGTCATGAGAAGCCTTTAGGAAGGTTCCAGCAGAAGAGACAAGTGATGTGTTGGGGATTTTGAAGATGGCTTCGGCGGGGTGTATATGCGTGTGATGGGGTGGCGATGGGATCAGGAGGGTGCTGAGCCTGGAAGCAGGAAAACCAGGTGGGAGGTGGTGACTGTAACCTTTCAAGTGGGATGAGAGTGGCTTAGGTTATGGTGACCCAGAGAAGTAGAAGCCTACAGGCTGGTGAGCAGATCCAGACTCCCAGCATCCTTCTTAGCGGCAGAAATACGCCACATGCTAAAGCTGGAACAAGAGTACCAAGAAAACCCACGATTTTATCCAGAGATACGGGGTAGACTCATCAGCAGAGATAAAAATTGGAATAGAAGTAGATTTGAAGATTGAAATCAAAACTTTTATGCATTCCTTCAGCAAATATTTACTGAGCCCTATTAAGTTCTGAGAGCTATGCTAAGCCTTGAAGATACATTGATGAACAAACTGGAACAGAATTCTTGCCCTCAGGGGGCTTATAGTCTTCATAACCAGGAGAGTCACAAGGTCAGAAATGGTTAGTATGCTGAGAGTTGATAAAAGGTAGAAGAGATAGGAGGAGGGTAAAAGGAAGGTGTGACAAAATAAGGTGGACAAGGAGGAGGGGAACCAGAAAGCCATGAGTACACACGGTGAAAGAGATTTCCAGGCAGAGGGAATGAGGCAGACTGGTCTACCATCTTCCAGAAATAGCAAGGTGACCAGCATAGTGAGGAGGGTAGCAAGGGGACCAGGACAGAGATGAGGAATGTGAATCAGACCATTTTAGAGTTTTTATTTGGTATGAGGTGGGAAATCATTGGAAAAGGAGACTGGCATGTGTTGACTTGTGTTCCTGAGACATGCCATGGATATCCTGGAGTAGACACAGGATTAGACATACATGGCAGGGGTTAGAAGCATTCTGCCTGAGAAAAATTATGGGTAGAGAAGAGCGAATGAAGGCACAAAAGATACAAGAAGAGAGTGCTATTCATAGTAGACACTCCAGACACCTGCAGTTATTCCTATGTCTGCTTCCTTCATGATGGAGTGCTGTTAATGGGGACAGTGGTTGATCTACTCCTGATTTACTGCTCTGAGGGTTCACCATGATATAATTTTGCAAATGCAATTTGCTTATGACACACACGTGCATGCTCTAGCCCTCTGTAAGAAAAGCCATAACTCTAAGCTGTGTCAGGTGTGCAGATGGAGGCGACAAGACCAAGAAGTGATCAAAGATTCCTGGCACACTCAGCAACAGGTAAGTCCAAGTTAGTTCCTGGAATCCTGGGCTGTTATTGGCAGAGGCAGCTATTTTGCACAATAAAGCCACTTAAGGTCACAGTGTCAGACTGGTGCTTAAAAATTGCTCTTGTCTGTTCACAGATGGCCAACACTTACAATAGTATTTCAGTAAGCAGTTCTCTACATAGGACAAGGTGAGAGAGGGGCTCTGAGGTGTAGCGTTCACCAATTTTCATGGCATAAATACTTCCTCCGTGGCCAGTTACAAGCTACCAATTATTTCACAACTGGATCTTGAAATTCCTCCAAGTTTCTTGAATACTTAATAGCTGGACATAGCATTCCATCCCATTTCTTTCCATGATAATGGACAGGCTACTTCAAAGCCCTGGGCCCTGTGACTCTCCATTTTCTCCCTTCTTTGTGTCTGCCTATAGTTCATATTGAAGATGGCAGGATGCCCAGTACAATGATATTTATCTCAGTGTTAGGAGTTTTTCCTGTTATGTTCTCCTTTAGCCATGACCATAAGAAGATGTCAGCCAGTGTTTGCTGAATTGAACTCTGTCCTTGTCATTTCCTCCTGTAAGATGCTGGTCCTCACTTGGGGAGGGGGATGTGCATATATCCACTTATATGGGAGACTTTGCATCATTGAATTATTTTGAGCCCTTTACAGAGAGGACCCTGACCTTGATGCTGCTGATAAAAGACACAAATCCACCTTCCAGGGACTTATAAAAGAATTGAAAAAAGAAAGAACACCTGGGAAGGTCATCGTTATTTTTAAATTACTCCAAGTGTTTCATGCAAGCTGAGACACACAGATAGTGGGTGCTACAGGGACTCATAACAGACAAATTAGAGAGGCTTACAAAGCCCTTGTGGAACAGATCCTATGCTAACGCATAAGCTGAGCACCCCTCACAGTTGGCACTGAGATGACATTTTTCAGTTTTGTTTGTCACTTTGCACCAAAGCCTCACCATTCTCCAAAGCACTTTAAACATCATCAAACTGCTGTGGACCTCAGGGTTTGCTCTGAAACAAAAATA
>NDGM011176366.1:0-10706 GCA_002564305.1 Octomys mimax | reverse complement strand
AAAAAAAAAAAAAAAAAAAAAATAGGACAAGGTCATAAATGCGATGAAAAACTATACTTAAATGCTTCCCATGAAGTCAGAAGTTTCTCCCAAATGTCTGAACTCCAAGAGCACCACAGGAGTTTGGCTGTCTTGACTTCAAGCCCCTGCCCACATGGCTCAAGTCTGTAATGCACAGACACAGTATGAAGACAAAGGTCTTTAACTGCTAGCGCAGTTCTTCTCTGAAAGAGGAAGAAAGATGCGTGATTCGGCCCACCCACATGCAACGATCTCTGACTTATACGTATCAGTACCCCCCACACAATTACTTGGGCTTTGGAAGACTATACTGTGTGCTATGCTGGAGTGCGCAGGTACAAAAAACATATTGTCATGAACATGCCAGAGCTGACGATTTTACACATGTGCAGTACAAGTGGTTCTTTTTCATCCTGGAAAGAAAATCCACGCTAACAAGCTTTGGTGGGGAGGATCGGCAACGGCACCGCACCTCAGTACATCTTTCAAGCTTGATAGCTTGTCAGCTCATGGCTTTGGCTCTTGTCTTCAACCTTTAGACAACTCCAAGCTGTCCATGGCAGCTGCAGAGGGAGAGTCTTTAAATAAAATAAAAAAATAATTGCTTCAGGGAACAAAGGTAAGAAAAAAAGCTCTGTTAGCTGAACTTTGTGGCCCCATTTAAGTGTGTGTGGTTTGTAGTCTTGATTAATATTGTTTGGTGTGGCAAGAAGGAATCCCTGAGCAATTCCAGAGAATCAGAAAAAGTGCAATGTGCTAGGAGGAGGGTGAGTCTCTGAAGTGTGCCTGGGTTCAAACCACGGCTCTGCCACTCATCAGCCAAGTGACTGCAAAGAGGACCTTCCCTCCACAGGGCCTTGGCTCCTTGCCTGTGTTTGGGCAACAGCACTCCCCTTCCCACAGGACCACAATGAGGATGGGGAGGCACAGAACATAGAGCACCCCCTCCCCAACATACCTTAAGGAAAGAGGGGGAGATGGTATACATCTACTGAAACAAAGGACAGGAGAGAAAATGGCAATCAGACATAGCAAGAAAATATTTGAAGATGGAAGGTAAATGAGTAAGTGATAAATGACTTTGACAAGATGATGAGATTGAAACAACTGATTGGAAGGAGGAAGGAGGCTGAGAATCCAAAATAGGAAGTGATTGGTATGTCAGGGCTCCAGAAAGGCCCTGGGAGAGCAGGCATGGTCATTCATAGTGGCAGCTAAAGGCTGTGGGACAGGGCACAGGATATGTGAGGACCAGAGCTACACGTTAAATCTCCTTGGCTGTCTCCAATAAGCAGCCACACTACTTCTGCTTTATATTCTCATGGGAGTTCACTGAGCCATTGACCACAGGGGGTCACAACATGGGAAGAAGAGACACAGGAGGAAAGGAGAAGATGTAAGGTTGAACGGAGATTAGGGCCGGGGAGACAGCTCAGTAGAATAAGTGCCTGCCTGGCAAGCACAGTCCTGAGTTCAATCCCCAGTACTGGGGGGAGGGGGGAAAAAGGAGCTTAAATAAGTTTTCATACAGAATGAGCTTGCTACCCCTCCAACTGCTAGATTCCCAGACACTAATGGCTACATTTCACTCACCAGGTGGAAACAAAGCAAACACCTACAGACACTAACATTTGGAATCCCCAAATAAAATGAGTAGGTCCTTCTCTGCTTGATAATCCTGTGAATACCCCAATGAAGCCCATTCATGTCTAGGAAGCATCAAAATACTTTTCAGTGCTTTGTTCTTAAACATTAGTGAGTAGCCAAGCATTGCCAGATATTTGGCAAAGTGGAAAAATAAAACCAGTAACAACAAGACCGGAAACACTCCCTGCAAAACTAGCCAAAGAAATTCAATGAAAAGATACACTGCAAAGAAAAAGGAAAAATTTCAAAGAAACACTAATTAATATTCTCAGAGAGATAAGAAAATATCTTGCATCTATGACACTAAAATAGAACATCTGAAAATCAGAAAACTTGGAAGTGGAAACTAAGACAGCAGCATTAAGAAAATCCAATAGAAGGATTTTAACATGTAGTTGAATTGTTCCAAAGTGAATAAAAAGACAAAAAAGAAGGGAATTGGAGGATTAAACTAGAAAGTCTGGTATCCAACAAACAGGTACACTGGAAGGAAAGAAAGAAAAAAGAATGCAGACCAAGAAATTACCAGAACTGGAAGAATTTTCAGAACTAAAAGCCACTAATTTCCAGAATGAATGATGCACAAAGAATGCAATACAGTTACAGGGAATGAAAGAAGAAATTATTCAAGGGCCTTCTATGTGCTATTTCTAACACTGGGAATAAAAAGAGGCTCTTCAGAGAATAGCAGGGCAAACAGCAGGAAGTAGAATGGTGCTGGAGTTCTCAACGTCAATACTGAAATCTAGAAGACAACAAACAATAACTTTCAAAATTCTGAGCACAGTGTTTTCCACTTAAAATTCTAAAAGTTATGAACTATAAGGGGTAGAATATGATATTTTCAGATGTATAATATCTCAAGAAATTTACATTTCAGGTATTATTTCTCAAAAAGGTAGAAGAAGCCAGGCGGGGTGGCTCATGCCTGTAATCCAGCACTCACGAGGCTGAGACAGGAGGATCACAACAAGTTCAAGACAAGCCTGGGCTACAAAGTGAGCTCAAGGCCAGCCTGAACTGCGTAGAAAGACCTTGTCTCAAAAAGACAAACAAAAAAACAAAACAAACAAACAAACAAAACTAGGAGAGGATATGTTCCATCCATCACAATATGCAAGTAAACTTACAAAGGAAAAAGTTGGGGGAAAAAAAGGGTTCTTACAGAAGAGAGGGGTGATAAAAAGTAATGAGATGATCCAGAGAGAAGTCCTAGAATAGAGGAGGTACAGCAAGATGGAGAAGAAGAATCCATGCTCATTAGAGTTTCTTCTCCGATGCCCAAGGAAGCCATGCGTATGTGTATTGCGCGCTCTCTCTCTCCCCCCACCCTCTCTCTCAATAATCTAACAATATGCTTATGAACTCTCCTAAGTGCAACCAAAACTGTATTAATTCCCTTTCCAAAGAGAAAAATCTGAAATCACATGTTGTTGTCATACACAGACGAAAAAGCCATGAGTCCTGTTAAAAGAAAAACTAAGATTAGTCCAATTAAACAGTTTACTTGAGCAAAAAGAAGATTCTAGACCCAGGCAGCACTCTACACTACAGATACTTCTGCATGCCCCCCTTGCAATGCAGTGAGCTACTTTCATAAGCAGAGAGATAAGAAATTACATACAGAGATTACCTGATTGGTGCAACACAGCATTTACTTTATTTGGGTATAAAATGGGACTGGCTGAGCGGGTGACTGCTGTGATTCATTCAGACTGAGTTGCTTAGTTACAAGAGTACCCTTTGGTTAGGTTATAACCCACATGCACATCAAGTTAGGCTATATTCATTACATATGGAAGCCTCTTTGAGGGCCAAGCCTTTAAGTACTGGAGGCTGGTTCAGGCTAATACACTTCTGTGCAACAGGGCTTTGCTCTGTGATACCAGCATCTGGTTTCTGGGCATTCTTTTCAATCCATATTATAACTAACTACTTTAGTTGCCCCAATACATCCAATATATGTCCATGGATGAAAACCTTGACAAAGGTGCCATTTGGAAAGAGAAATGGAGAGCACCAGTCAGTGCTAACCAGACCAGAGCATACCCCTCCTGTGTTAGGCTGGAATAACTCTGCAGCCCAGGAGGCCCACTCCTGTGCAGTGTCCTCTGCTGAGGATTCCTCTCCCTTTCATCAGCTTCAGAAAAGGAATGTAGGACAACTATGGTGAACATGACAATAAATTTGGGGAGAAACAAGTATGGCATCACACGCAGAAGTAGGGTCAAACCAAACAAACGTTGCTGCCACTCAAGTGGAGAGGGTTCCTGTGTACTCTCTAAAGTCACTGCAGAATTAGATGCTTCAATTAGTATGATAAATATTACTACTGAGAAAAAGCCTGGCTATCTTGAAGAAAGTATTTTTCTTTCCTTTTCTATTAGATATTGTCATTGTGTGACATATCATAGCTCCCTTTTTGCACTGGGTTTCCAGGATTCTATTCTTGGTGCTGAATTTGATCCTCAAACATGGCATTAGTTTAGGGAGTCGATACATTCTATTTATGTTCTCTTCTACATTTAAACATTTTCTATTCTCTAACAGCTTTGAGATTTTTTTATGTATACACATCTTTTATTATAAGCTCTCCCATGTCTTCTTTAGAATACATATGTTATAAATTATAAAACCAATCCATCTTGGAATAAAAATTGGGCTATCTTTTTAAAACTCTGCTCTACAAGGGTCTCAGAGCCTGAGATGGGGAAGAAAAGAGATGTTGGCTAGTCTGCAGGCCTCACCAGCCAGCCTTCCTTGCTGTTTTATCCTTCAGTCTTGGCCTGCAAGCTAACCTCCATGAACATATCCATTTATTTATGCTTTTGTGTATATTTTGCTGTTGTTTCCAAGGAAAAGTTCTTTTTTGAATTTCTCCAGCCTTGCCTTAGCTGAACTAAGGGGAAGAGGGATTGTTTTTCTCATGTATCTATGTGTTCTTGACGTGGTGCTGCCAACTAACCAGACCAGAACTAGAATCTGGGAAGGAGCCATGAATTGCTGGGGAGCAGAGGCACCATGTCCAGCAGGTACAGCACTGGTCCACAAGTGGACAGCTGCCATCCCTGCCCGTGAAGTAAACGTTTACATGGAAAAAAGGAAACAAAACAACAAAAATAAAACACTACACGTATGAATCTGATGAGGGTAGAGCAAGGGCATCTTAAAAATTAGTGACACAATCCCAGTCAAGGTACCAGCCAGCCGGCTTTAGTGCTCCTGGCTCTGGAGACCCACCTTTGCAGTTTAGGTGTGTCACCGCCGTGTGGTGGAAGGGGGAGTAACAGGCACACAGAACCCCCTGGGCTCTGGTTCAGAGACTCAGAGTGCTTTTCCAAGCCACCGTTCTGAACAAAAATAGTCTGTTTATTAAACTTGTCTGTTTCATAACACAAAACAGACTTACAACAAAGATGGACTTACAGCAGTTGAAACAAGAGAAAGTGTTCATATATTTCTCTAGCTACTTGCTAATAGCTAATCTCTAGCATGCTTCCATTCTGAGGTGTACAGAAGTGTCTTCTTCCATCTGCAGTTAAAGAGAGGCCCCCTTTGCACTGGAGCATTGAACTCCCTGAAGCACAGTTCTTGTTTCCAGCTCCAGCTTTCCAGGCCTCAAAGAATCATCTCCCTCAACCACCCCAAGCTGGAATAGAAATGTCAGAATTTTCTTTGGAGCCAAGAAGCCATTCCCTAACTGTCCTCAGGCTGTTTTCTGGAATTTTCTCTCCAGTTGCTTTCCCAAATGCTCATAAGTCACTAGATGTCTCCTACCACTTCCTCTTCCCTCTCCTCATGCTCATAGTGTCATACTGTGCCATAAAGCAGGCTCCTAGGAGGCTATGTACAACGCAGCAGGTTCAAGTAACGAGGTAACAAGAAATACAATGTGAATGTCTGACAGCTGCCATTATGGGTACTGCTTGGTGAACAAATTCAAATTCAGTTCACCAATAGTCTTGAATTGGGTTGAATCACTAAATAATCCTTGGGAGATAGTAGCCATACACCTTCATCTGTACTGAGCAGGTGAGAAAAATAATAACTAAGACTGAGTGCTTACTATATGTCAAGTATTGCTCAAAGGGCTCTATGTATTATAATCCACTTAATTCTCAAAGATCTCTTAATATCAGGCAGATAATACCCATGCTCTTAGTTTCTAATTAAAGAAACAAAACAAGCCAGGTCTGGAGGGGCATGCCTGCAATCCCAGCACTCAGGAGGGTGAGGCAGGAGGACTGCCGAGAGTTTGAGGCCATCCTGAACTGCAGAGTGAGACCCTGTCTCAAAACCAAATCAAATCAAATCTCCTATCCTAAACTTAAAAAAGAAAAAAAAAAAAATGAGTGGTAGAACTACTAAGTGATGGAACCGGATTTCAACCCAGAGAGTCAGAGTGTGGAAGCCTTCCACTAACCACTGTGTGACACTGTGGCAGGGAAGTGATTTGCTTATCAGCTGAGTGGTCTGGTGGTCTGACATCAGTTTAGGGATCTGGAGGCACAGGAGTATGAAAGTTTAGAGTTTTTTTTTTTTTTTTTAAAGTGAGAGAATTATAGCTTGGGCATGGGAAATGAATGGTTTAGGATTATCAGGCAGCTTTGGAGAATTCTTGAAGACCTGAAAAAGGTCTTTAAGTATGTATCTACAGTAAGATAGATGTGAGACGGTTCACTGAGCTCAGAAAATGCTGGCATGAAAAGAAAATATAATCAATTCTGAAATGAATACCTCTCTTTCTCTCTCTTTCGTAGGATCTTACATTTAACTTAATTTGGCCACAATTTATACTAAGTCTTATTTTCTCCCTGTTACAGATGCAGCAAGTGATGAGGATCCTGTGACCTGACCCATGGTAGACTCTGGTTTGGGTCTTCTGACACTAAGTGCTGCACTCAGCCACTGCATCTTGCTAATTTGCCTCTGATGTAAGCAAAGAGCTCTAGTGAGAGAGGTAAGCTATTCGTAAGACAGGAACTTAGGGCAGGAAGGTCTGGTGTTGCTAAGGAGAAGTGGAAAGGATTGCATTTTCAGAGCCCTTACAAACGTTATCCAGGTCTCTGATGGCACAGGACAGCTGGAAACACAATAGGACCATGGAAAGAAGATTCCCACATAGAAGACAACTGCTGCTTTTCACTATGATCACTTTGGATGACAGGAACATCTGAAGTGAGGTGATTCACAAAACATCAGTGTCATGCACTCTTTAGAACAGACATCAAGGAGCAGATCGGAAACAGGGACTTTCACGGTTTACAGCAAAATGTCCTCCAAGTCTTGTGTGCTCACAGGCAGGGCTCCTGGGAGGCGACTAGATCATGTGGAGGGGATACTCACCAGCTGATTAGTACAGCTAGGTGTGATGTGGGAAGACTGGTTGAAAGAGATAGGTCACGGTGGCATGAGCTGGTAGGGTTTGTCTGTCCCCCTCTTCCCTTGGTCTCTCTCAACCTCTGCTGCTGTGCCCCTCTGCCAGGCTGCCCTGCCAACTACAGAGGCAGCTACAGACTGAAATCTCTATAAACAGTGAGCCATAAAATAAACCTTTCCTCCTTTAAATTGTTGTTGTCAGGTATTGTGTTCCAGTGATGAGAAAGCAACTAAGACACTGACTAAAGATTCCTAGAGCAGGGAAATGAATTGGAAGGATTCCTGGAGGAACACGGGATACCTCAGTGAGATGGCATCAGGAGGAAATGGCGGGGAGAGAACCCCCAGGAGTGGTGTCAAAGGCTGAATCGTGTCTCTCCTCCCTGCATATGCTGTAGTCCATCACTCAACGTGACCCGCTGTACTTAAGAGTCAGGGCCTTTAAGGAGGTAATGAGGGGTAAATCAGGTCATGGGGTAGAGCATGAACCCAACAGGACTGGCGTCCTTATAAAAAGTGACACTGGAGGGCTCTCTTTCTCTCTGCACAGGCACAAGGAAATGTCATGAAAGGACAGAGCAAGAAAGCAGTGAACAACCCAAGGAGAGAGCTGAGCTCACAACCCAGCCTTGCTGGCAGCTCAGTCTGGGACTTCCAGCCTCCAGAACTGTCAGAAAATAAATTTCTGGTGCTTTGGTTTGTGTTTGGTGCCAGGGACTGAATCTAAGCCAGGGCACATGCAAACATATTATCAAACACTGAGATCCACTCCAATCTCAAAATTCCTGTAGTTTGTAAGACACCCGGTCTGGGGACCTTCACTTTGCCACACCCTGGCCCCGCAGCTAACAATTATCTTTTAATAGATAATTTCAAAAGTCAGACTCACTTTTTCTGTGAGGTCTCCAATTGGGAGACTTTGGAAGAGTAAATCTGCCTGCCCCTATTAGACTGAGTCCCTTGAAAGAAGAGACTATTTTATTCACTTTTATAGCTTCAGTCCCTTGCTTGCAACAGGCATTTAATTATTTATGGAATGAGTGAATAAATCAATCTAGGAAATTGTCTTTAAAATGCACATTATGATATGATTTATCCACTCACTCATTTCTTCAGCTATCAAGAAGCAGCAAATGGTTGGGAGAAGAAAAGAAGTAAATTATTCAGAGAAAATTGAAAAAAAATATAAAGACATCTCTATATATGGTAGAGAAATGCCCAGATGGAAGAGTCATTGTGTAGGAGAATAAAAATACCAGCTATGTCTACTAACTGCTTACCATATGGCATGACTAATTTATTAACAAATACAGAGGATGGCTATGTAGCGCATGGGCTGAGACAAACCTGCTTCTGCTGATACTACCTGGGTGACTTTAGGCAAGTAACAAAACTTCTCTGAGTTTCAGTAATCTTGGTATATTTAATATGAACTTTACAGAGATATAACAAACCTACACAAAAGCACACAGCTGGTGAGGAAAGAGCTCAGTGAATTTACTCGCTGCCCTATCTTGGTAGGCGCTTGTACCACTGAGCTATCTCACCAGCCCTCGCTGCCCTATCTTGGGGAGGGGATTGTGGGAGTGTGAAGGCCGATGACACAATGCTTGCGCAGCACTCAGCATGGGTGCACCTGCGCCTTGACAACTACTAGCTTTCATCCATGGTGCCTTTGTTTAACTCCAGTTCTAAATTTGATTCAAAGATGTTTAAACCTTCTGTCATTTGGTATATAGCCTAACAGCACTGGTCCAGAATTTACAAAGAAGAAAACAAATGCTTGTTAGTTGGGACGAAGTCGGAGGCACTTTACGTGAGGACCATTTGGGGTCCACTGTGCAGCAAACAGTGTTCCTATAAACAGAGATGCCTTGACACACTAGCAGGGCCAAGCAGAGTAGGCACTAGTAAGGCGGTCCTGACGAGTACAAAGCTGCCCTGTCTGCTCCTGAGTGTCTTCCCAGCAAGGGCTAGTGGCCCTGAAATCCTACAATAGGTGAATTCCTATTTGTCAAGGTCAGCTTCTTCCTCAGTTTCCATTTAAAATGCAAATTTTGGGGGGAATGTAAACTAGTATAATCACTAGGGAGATTCTTTAGAAAACAAAATAGAAATCCTGGGGCCAGGGAGATAGCTGGCAGTGAGTGCTGAATACTCAGTTGGAGAGAGGAGAGCGAGAGAGCGAGAGAGACAGGGGCAGACACAGAGAGACAGAAAGAAAGACAGACAGACAGACAGAGATAGAGAGACACAGAGAGAGAGACAGAGAGAGAGACACAGAGAGAGAGAGACTGAGAGAGAGAACCAGAGACAGACAGAGAGAGACAGAGACAGAGAGAGAGAGCACCCCCCCATTGGTTGGGAGCCATCTCGGAGAGGGGCCAACCAACTAAGCTCACAACTCAGAGTAGTCACTGCCTCCATCTAGTGGATCCCAGGAGGGCTCAGGTCCATGGAAGGTACACTGATGGCAGCAGGCTGAATGAGTCTGGTCTCTGCCAGAAGGCACAGGCTCCCTGAGATCATTCACTACCCTGTCAAAAATCTACTGCTGGGTTGCTGAGATAAATCAACATGGAGTGAAACTCTGTCTCCATACATTGTTTACCAGTGATATCAGAGACACACGTGGAAGTGGACATTTTACTGTATTCTTATGTTTTTCTCTCTCCCTTCATTGTTTTTTGTTGTTAAGGTGGTAGCGGCTTTGCATTTTCTGCTTTTTTCTCCTTCATTGTTTGATCTTGTTTTTATATTAGTGTGAACGTGATTTGTAGTGTTTTTGTGGCTGTGGTTCTTTTCTTTTCTTTTAAATCTCTTTCTTCCTTTTCCCCTCCAGTCTTCTGCAGCAGCTTTCCAAAGTTTGAGTGATTCCTTTTTTGTCCCCCAATCATATTTCTAATTACTCTGTCTTCTTCTACTTCTCTATTTTCTCCCTAATTCACCTAAAATTTTAACCCTTGAGGGCAAAACTTACAAATTAAACACTTGTATACTGCATATAATTTTCTGAATTATTTTAGGCTTTGTTATATAACTACACATTTAATCCATACAATTAAAGGTGGCAATTATTTATTTATTTATTTTTGGTACTGGGGACGGAACTTAGGACCTTGTACTTGCCAGGCTGGCACTCATGCCACTGAGCTATCTCCCTGGCCCCACGGTGGGAAATTATGATTGTCATTCTCTTGGCTGTGTTTGCTGCCACTGCCAGGACTGATGGTACCACTATAGCCAAAAGTGACATAATTGTTTTAAACAGCTGTTATTCCTGGTATTCCAAAATGGAAATGGACTGAGGATCACAGAAAATATTGTGGCACAGTGCCAAAAATCCAGGGGCTGGGTCAAACAGGCAGCAACTTCTCAGTCGCAGCAACTGAAGAGGGAGGATCTTGCAACAGATTCAAAACACCAAAACCAACTATACCTGGAAGATACCTTGGAAAAGTAGTCATTTCCTAGGGGTTCTAAATGCTAGTAATTAAGCAACCTGTCAGCAACTTACAAGCATCACTTCAGGAATTAAACTAAAGAAAAGAAACATGAGAAGACACATAAACAAGATGCAACCCAGTCATCCAGTTTACCAAAGGCAAACCCAAGGGACAGTGAAGTGGGAAAATCTAAAAACCATCTACCTGGCCTCT
>NDGM011176365.1:0-11398 GCA_002564305.1 Octomys mimax | reverse complement strand
CACCAACACGAGGGGGTAGGGGCACCAGCACGAGGGGCAGGGCCACCAGCATGATGGGCAGGGGCACCAGCACGAGGGGCAAGGGCACCAACATGAGGGGGTAGGGGCACCAGCACGAGGGGCAGGGCCACCAACACAAGGTCAGGGGTACCCAAGAGCTTCTCAGCTGCCTTGAATGCTGGGGAGAATGGAGGCGAGCGCAGGCTGCCGGGCTTGCAGGCGGGGCAGCAGGTGGAGGAAGCTGCGCAAGGCCGGAGCCTGGGCTGTGCTTCCGCGCTGGGCGCAGTCGGGGCTCTCGGTCCCATCCGGCTACAGCTTCGAGGGCTGGAAGCACAGCCTTGGCTTGTAATTACAAGCAGAGGTTAAAGAACAATTTAAGGGATACTGGTGCTTGTGTCAGTGATGGCAGTATGCTGTCCTGCTTTCATCCTTTAAGAAAATAGTATTACTCTATCTCTTTAAGGAAATACCATTTCTCGGGTGCGCAAACTCCAGGGCAGCCGCCCCCTGGCCAGTCAGGACGTCGCAGGGCGCGGCTGGGGCCCAGGGCGCAGCGTGGGCTCGCAGTGTGTGGGCCGGGATTTGATGCCAGGCGCAGCACAAGCAGGAAACAACAATCCCAAAAGCACAAGGTCCATTTAGTTTTTCTTTCGTAGCTCTTAACATCCGGAATAGAGAGAACTTGTCCCCGAGAGTTTGGCTTTCTGCTTCCTCCAGCAGCAAACAGCGCAGCGCGGGTAATGCAGCGAGGGACGCCTGGGTCCCAGCCTCTCGGAGGGGCCCTGAGATCCGAAAGACCTTGGCCCTGGGTCCGCCCAGGCTCTCCGTTGTCAGAGGATGTAGGAAAAGAGCGGACCCGCATATGCTTTTATCTCTGGGTTTCGGCTTATAAATCACTGGTTCTGTTTCTGAAATGCTTTTCAGGTCAGAGCAGGTTTAGGGTCCCTCTTCGCCAGTTACTCGCTGTTCTTGCTCTGCTCTCCCCATTTTCTGTGTATTAGATACTTCTTCAGTCTGGAATTTATAGTTCCCAGCACAGCAGCAAGCACAGACTTTCTGAGAATTCACTTTTTGTTCTCTGCTCCAGTTACTTCAGTGATAACAGACGCGCTTACTGCTTTGTTTTTGCACAATTTCTAATCAATATAAATCACGAATAACGACACTGTCACAGACATGCCCGAACCCCAAGTAGTATGTCCTCCTGGGGTTAGGCAGGAGTACTGCTGCGGGTGAGGGGTCACAGGTGGGTCCTGGGCAAGATGAACCCAGGACTGGATGTGGCACGCGGGGGAGGGAAAGAGTAGCAAAGCTCAACTGGGACACCGCGTGCTCAGAGCGAGTGCGCCTGCGCCCGTGGGAAGGAAAATGGCACCCGCGCTGAAAGAGTTGAGTTTCAGAATTTAACGTGTTGCCCCAGTTCCTGGGGGCTTCCCACTGGGCCGTCCCGAGCATGACTGACAGTGTGATAGCCGGCGCTGAGTCTCGCCAGCCCTGTGTACTGCGCATGCTCTTTCCCATAATTTTCTGTTATAATTAGATGTAGGAGATGCAGTCCACGTTGGTGAACTTTCAGTGAGCTCCAGGAGAAGAAAGGTTAGTATAGGTCACGGTGAAGAATCTGGCGTGCATAGGTCTTGGCTTGGGCCTCTGGAGTTTTCCAGGGCAGGCAGGAGTCGCTGCTTTTCTTCTTTCTGCCTCCAAGTAGTGGACCTTGGGCAAAGGTGAGGGCGCGGCCCTGGGCATCGTCCAGGTGCTGGTGTGCGCAGAGGACGCCTCGCGACCCCCCTGCCCTAGCGTATCAAGGACACTTAGCATGGGGCTTGCCTCTAAAGTGTACAATACAATATTAATGGTAGGCAGGCTTATGCAGCAGATCTCTAAAATTTAGTATAATGTGTACTTTTGCCTTTAAGGATATTTCTGAGTTCTTCTTCAAGACTCTTCTTCGGGTGCCGTGTCCCTCCTTTTGCAGTGGACCTTGGGTGCGCCAAGCACAGAGCTTACGAGCAGAAGCACACACTTCTTAGACGTTAGCCCGGCGCCAGCTTCACCCTTTCCACGCCAGTGCTTGTGCACTTCTGTCCTTGGAACTGCCTCTCAGTCCAGGGCACTTTTGTACTAGTGAGGAGAAGAGAGCAGTTTTTTTTAGCTTTACATTAGTTTGCAGAATTTATTCATTGCTGTTTCTTACAAATAGTATCTTCATTAGCATGACAAACACAAAGCTTGAGGGTACCTCCTTTGTTGAATAAGTGATTCAGACAGTTGTATTTATAAATGACCTTGGGGCACAACAAGGTCCTGCTTCTCAAACCACCTGCCTGTGTCTAGTGCCGCCTTGCTCTACCTGGCCTCCTCTTGTAACCGTGATTTTTGTGTCAGGGTACTGGCGCCAGGTCTCCTGGGAGCTCCAGTCAGTGTGCAGCTACCTGCAGGGACTACATAAGCTGGCACTTGGCCATGCCCAGGCATTTGACATCTTGTGCTTGGGCTCCTTTATATGCCAGCCAGTGTAGTCAAATGAGGAGAAAGGGGGTCCCTGATGATACGGAGAATTGTTAATATTTGATGGCTACTATGGCAGGAAAAACTCTGAAGTTTGGAGAACACAGAAGATTTCAGGGTGAGGAGATGGCTGAGCTGGCTGCTGCAGCTGGTTACCAGTGGGGACAGCAGGGCAGTGGAGGGCATGTGGAATAATACAGACATCAGATAGTCACTGAGCACACAGTGGCTGCCTGCACGGACCCCAGGATCCGGATTCAGGCAGGAAGACACACATACACAGGCAGGCTATGAGGGATACAGAAGGAACAAGGTAAGAGGAGGGGGTGGGTGCTGAGCTCCTGCATGGGGAAGACAGGACAGGAGGAGGGGAGCTGGCTCTGCAGCTCTGGAGGGGGCAGGAAAGCGCTCAGGNCAGAAAGGGCAAACTCAAGGGCCAGAGGCATGGGAGAGCTGGCTGTGTCCCAGGAAAGATTGGGGCTCATGGCTCCAGCAAAGTGGCCTAAGGGGAGTGTGGAAAGGAAGACAGATGGGCCCAGAAACTGTCTGCACCAGAGGGAGGGCGTGGTGTGGTCAGGTGGTTCCTTCAGAAGTGGCTGGCCCATTGCATTGTGGGTCATTCTTGCCACAAACAAAGAATTGGACTGGACAAGACAAAAATGGTGCCAAAACCTACTTACAAGTGAGGGGTGAAGAGGTAAGGGAAGCGCTCTGCAGAGCAAACTTGGGCCCAATGTGGAGAGCATAGCACAAGCAAAGCGCACCTGCTGTCTCCTAGGCACAGGGCGGAGGCTGCGAGGAGGCACCACAGCAGGCTCCCCAGGGCACCTCACCTACACTGGCCACATCTCCCAGGGCCCCGAGAAGCTCCACATCCGGGATCCTGCGGCTTATCTGATGCTGTCCTGGGATCTTATAATCATCAGGTCCTTCTTATTTTCTACCCAGCTTTGCTGCCCCACCTCCTGTATAGGCCATGTGTACATTGGATTTTGGCACCGAATAAGCTCATAATTAGAGAAATTTCATCTGCGTTGGGATGTCATCAGATATATTTTAGAAGAACACACTGGCTGTGGTGTTAAGAGCAGACTGCATGTGTCAAGGATAAAAACAGAGACATATTCCAGGCTCCCAGGAGAGGAGGTGGGCACTGTGCATGAATTGTACTGTGGGGAAGTGGTAAGATATCAGAACCGGATATGACAAGATCTATTTGTGTTTTTCTGCATCGAGGGTGGCCTCAGTACAGGAAACACTCAGGAGCTGCCTATAGCCATGACTCAGGAACCCAAAGCCATGACACTCCAGGCCCATGGCCTGGAATCATGTGTAAAATGTTATAACCTGACCAAAGTGCCACTAGCCTGTTCTGTATGCGCAATCTTAGTGAACTACATCAGCTGTTGTAAAATGTGACTTCCTGTTTCCCAAGCCCCTCATCCAACCCTTGAATTCCAATATGTGCTTATCTCACAGAACTTCTGTTTCCATAAGCCCTCACCCCACCCTTGAGTTCCAAAAATGTCCACTGCTGTTCCTATACCCTTAAATTCCAAGAACCTCTCCAAACTCCTAAGCATATCTAGTCTCAACAGCTGCCATGTCTCCTTGAACTTCCTGAGTTGTACCCTGCCTGCTTTGCGGTTTTAAGCTTTATAAACCCCACGCTTCCCCCTTCGGTGTGCACTTAGGCACTTTGTACTAGGTGTTGCCGCTGGGTACCAGCTAAAATAAAGCACTTTTTGAACTTTTGAGCCTGCCTCATTTTTGAGTTACAACATAAAACACGCAGCATCTGAAGCTATTGTGCGTGATCGCAATGGGTCCTGTGGTATCTGGGGTCTCGGTGTTTTGGGAAGACACAGGCAGATCTAAGGAACCACCCATAACAATCACAAGTGCCAGGCTTCTCTCAGGCACCAGTGTTGGACGCAGTGAAATAAATGCTTTCCTGTAGCCCAGTGTGTAGGAGTTGAAACTCTTACCACCTGGGAGGTCCTTTGGGTGCAGGAGGTTTCTAGCTAAAGCTGCAGTCACTGGCAAATAAAGTGCAATTCACAGATACATTTTCAAGGGAATGAGATTGCCTTGGTTTACCTTCAGCTCCGGGGAGTTTTCTTCAGCTTCCTGTTCAGGCACGTACTCTGTTACATGCATATCTCTCTTGGCCCTACCTAGCTGCGGTTCCTAGGTAAGCTACTTCCTACTTTCTGTATTTAATAGAGTACCTCAGAGACCAGCATCTCTCTCACCTACAAAGTAGTCTCAGAAGTGAACTGGTCTGATTAGTGGAGACATAGTACTGTAGTTTTATTTTGCTTCATTTTATTTTGCCACGATGTCCTGCTTGGTGCCACAAATCAGCTCTTGTTCAGCCATTCAATGCAAGTGAGATGGACGGTTCTGCGGAACACAGTTCTAAACCTAAACGAGTATTTCTCAAGTGCTGTGTCCTGCACTGGGCATGCACAGCGCAACAGCTGTAAGGAGGTAGCCCGTACAGGAATTCACAGAAAATGATTTCTTGCCGAGTGCTGCTAAGAATGCTTGCGAGGGGGAGGAATGCCGGGAGTGGAGGGAGGACTGACCAGGGGTCAGAGTCCTGCAGGGAGGCCCAGGTGGGCTGCATAAGGGCCTTGGCAGGGAGATCACCCCTCAGAACGCCCTGGCCTGTGAGCAAGGAATCCACCGCTGGGAGAGCTAGATCCCGCAGCACGTCCGGCTCTCCTGTTCCGGTCGCTGTAGGGTCAGAAGCTTGAGAAGGTGCCAGGTGCTCAGTCCTCGCAGCTCACGACTGGCACCACACAGGGGATGAAAGCCTACTCAGACTCCACATCCAATTCAGACTCCAGAAGGCTCAGAGGGCCTGCCCTTGACTGAGACTCTGATGAGGGCGACTCGTCAGCACAGCCCCAAACAAAAGTGTTTGTGGCTTTTTATCGATAGACCCAAGAAGTGAGGATCAAGGACAAAGGAAGGATGACCATGTGTGAGCTCATGGAGGGGGAGGGGAGGCCTGGGTGGTTACACGCCTTACAGGTGTTACATGCCTGACCTCTGGGCCACTCTGAGCAATAACTTGGAGTGCAGGGCCAGAGCGTTCATTCCTTAAGGCAGTGTGTTTGATCCTCGTTGGATTTGTGGCCAGAGGCTCTCTAATGCTAACCTGGCATCCGGGAGCTGTTGGGGGTGTGGCTCCTCATATGCATTTCATACCTGCCTCTGGCTAGCACCCACATACTTGGTGCTGGGAATAGCAGTCCATGGGATCCTGGAAGCAAGGGTGCGGTAAAAGGCCTGCCAGGGACCCAGGCAGAATTCCACAGCACCTTCTGCAGCCCAGTCAGGGCCCTCTGGTGCTCCTCTGCATCAAATTTACTCGGTATGTTGAGGCATGTGAGCTGAGATGTAAACCCATGTGTCCTTTTCTGAAAGAACCACTGCCCTGACCAGTGTGGATGAGTCTCATGTGATAATTTTATAGCCACATGGCTAGTTCAGGAGAGACAGCTTCCAGAGGCTCAGCTGCCTCTGCTGGCTGGATGTCCACAGTATTCAGGTCAGCTTTGGCTGGATAGGGCCTCCCACCCCGTGGCGACAGCCTTGGGGATCTACTGCACTAGTACTGGGGTATCCAAGTACAGGGACTGCTGACCTCCACCGGATGAGACACCCTCTCCGCAGCCCGCTGATCACCGCGGCTGCAGGGTCTATGCAGCACACATGCGCACATGCTTCTGTCCGCCCCGTAGACCCATCTCATAGTTTTTCCCATCTTCTTAAGTCTTTCCCGCTGGTCTTCCAGTCTTGCCCCTTGGCCGTCTCTTACACAGTATCCAGTTCTTTTGAGAGAACTTAGCAGCTCTTGTGTATCGTTCCCCAGTCCACTTCTCATGCTGCCAGTGCAGGTGACCAGCAGTAGGGTTCATGGCCTTTAGGGACTTTCAGCAGCAGCGCTTAAGCAGGACAGTAGAGTGGTAGTAGTCTGTTTTCTGTCTTCATGAACACATTGAGCTATTTTATGAACCCAGCCTGGGCTCTGAGCTGGTACTGTACATCCTCCATGGTGCTAAGAATTGCTGTGGGTCCTAGGACACCTGTCTGGGTCACTCGTGTCTTCCATCTCTGCCCATGTGGATATTCACTGGTGTTGTACTAAACTGTGAGGTCTAGTGGTTTGGCAAACACACCTGGCTTCTGTGCGACTCCCTGGTTGTCCACAGGCTTATTTATTCCCAGGGGTCACTTGGTCAGTCTCACCAAGGGCCTGGGGTGTGGAGTTTGCTGCTACGAATTTCACAGCTGTGCTCTAGGCTGTGGTGGCCTGGGCTGGGACTTTGCATCCAGAACTTGTTGAGGATCCAGACATTTTCTACATGACAGAGACCTCCAGCACCAATGATCCCATGGGATCCTAGTTATGTGGGCCAAGTGGCAGGCAGGCCACTTAAATTACAGTGACATTTAAAGCAATGCCCTCTTTTTGTCTGGTAGCCACTGAAATAACATTAAAAGAATTAAAATGACTTCCCCCAGGCAAAACCTGAGAAGGGTCACTGGTACTGGATAGTTTCTCAGTGGCAGGAGGAAGGGACATTAAGTGTAGTGGCTTGTTTCTGTAGTGCAGGATTCCTAGATTCTTCCACGGCAAGAAGCTGCTAAGCACTTCACTGATGGGAAGATCTGCACATCCTCAGGTTTTATGGATCACCCGGGGTAGCACATTTGTCTTACTAAGCACCCGAATTACTTGTAATTTACTGAATATTAGGTTTAATTATGAGAGTGTCATCAATTCAGTGGGCCTGTGTGATTTATGTGGAATTCCCAGATGACAAATGTCTCTCTCAGTTGTAGTATTAGGGGTCAAAATCATGTAATTCTGTCTACTCAATGGAATGAAACTGGTTCGTTTCACTGCTGGTGGTTGGCAAGTCCTAACTCAGTACGAAAGCATCTGCTTTAAGCGAAAAGACAGCACAACTGGGGGAAAGCCTGCAACTGGAACCGAAGCTTAGCTGCAATTGTCTGCACAGTTGTTAACATTTCAGAACACAGACGGCGGAAGAGTAGAGGCTTACGCCTCCACACACGCCGAGCCTTTGCATAGGTCACTTGCTTCTGCCACTCCACACGTGCTGAGGTAGTAGTTCTGATTCGTTGCCTTGGCACAGTCTCGGGGCCGTGTGTTTTGGATTCTCTACCAGGATCAGTTACGGCTTCGATTCCTTCCTGAAGGTTGAATGGATGCAGGGTTCTGTCACTTGCTAGATCTACTTGTCCTGGGTAGGTTCGCAAGGCTAGGGACATGCCTTTGGGTAGATGGGGGCATGTGTACACTCTGAGATGTGCTTGGGTCAGGGCTTCACATACTGTCCGACCTCGTGGGGCAATCCCCCCACTATTCTAAGGGTAGCATGATAATATTTTGTGATCTGTATTATCAATGTTATTTGGATCCTGCAACTAAAATGCAAGGAAAACGTGGGTATGTGTTTCTCAGTGTGTAGATCACTGGGTAGGTGCCCACGATCCTTCAAAGGAAGTCAAGGAAGCAGACCCCTTCTTCAGGCGGACTTGCCCTCCATCAGCAAGGCTTTGCGTCTGAGAACGGACGGGAGCCGGAAGCCAGAGATGAGCCTGTGAGTCTTCCACCCGCGTATCCAATGGACAGCAGTCTTTTGTGCACAGTGTTACTTACATCTTTTTTGATTTTTAGAATTTTTAAATTCATTCTAATGAGAAAAAAATAGCAGTGAAACAGTTTCAAAACAGGTTAGTAGGACAGTTACAATAATTAATATACTGCATGTTGTTGTCTTTGTGGTGGTTATTCAGAGGAGAAGATGCAGACATGATATTTTGTTAAACACTATTAGCACAGACCTTTCTTCTCATTGAACTAAGAGAAAGTAGCTATATATCTATCCTAACTATTATATATATAGTCACTACAAAATAATCCTTTATTTATATTTCCTTTTATTTTGTCGGAGATGGGTGTTTGGTTGCCATTAGAGAAGCTGTATTGGGAGAAGTCTTTAAAGGACCTTTCCATACTTGATGCCAGTTCAAATATTGTAAGTACTTGAATTCAGCAAAATAACCCAATGTAGTCCAATAGTCCATAATAGTAGTGGGTTATCAGCAGAGCTGGCAATTGTCAGAAGTTGTTGACTTGAGCCTTTTATAGCTCAGCATATTATATTAAAGATATCTTTGTTGGGCCAGTGACACAGCTCAGTGGACTAAGTGCCTTCTTAGGCAAGCGCAGGGACCAGGGTTTGATCCCAGGCAACATATGTGGTGCCGGCCCTACCGAGGGGTGCGCAGAGCTGGTCACCAAGTCCAGGCGTGGTGGCGCACACCTGTAACCTCAGTGCTGGGGAGGCTGAAATAGGAGGATCACTATGAGTCCGAGCTGCATAGTAAGGCCCTGTGCCAAATACATAAAATAAAGAAATGAATAAGTAAAGAAAGAAAGAAACCCTGTTTTATACTCATCTATTTTTGTCAGGAAGCACCATCGCTTATCAGATGTCACTGTTGACAGTTACAGCTCCGGTTCCTGTTGTGGAGCTCTTCACCTGGCTTCTGGTACCTCAGCACCAGCTTCTGGGCTCTGTTATTTCAAACCTACCTCCTCCTGCAGAAGGCAGCCAGGCACGTCGCTCCTCCTACCATCCACCGAGCATTCTGAGAGCGGTTAAGGACTTGCTTCTTGGTGACGCCGAAGACTCCCTCCCTTGGGCATCCCTTGGCCTGCTGGAAGGTTGTCTTCCAGACTTTTCCAGGGACAGTAGTCATCTGGTGGACTCTGAGGTCTTAGACAGTTGTCTTGCCTAAGCGGTTGATCTCTAAGGGACTGACAATCCATCTTGTTCCCAATGCTTTGCCATAACATTTCTAGTATTAGCTACTGTTGTCACAATTTTCTCCAAAGTTATACAAATCAAATGAAAATTAGTAGTGGCTGCAGATGCCCTTGCGAGGGCAGAGTTATAGGAGCATGGCCTCATTTCTGCACATTCTTCTTTCTCTGGCTTTGTCGTCTGTGTGCTGGTTTAACAACTTCAATATTGGCTTCTGGGCATACTGTTCTTTCTGTGCTACCAGCACTGAGCTGCTGGGTCTTACTTCCTTCAGTGAATAACCCCTTTCCTCCCTTAGTAGAAGTGGTAGTGGCCCAACGAGGCCATGCTTGACCAGAAGGGTGGAGAGGCATGGCCACCTTGGAGGACAAGCTTGTCGATTTCAGTGGTGGTTAGGCAAGAGGGGCTGGTGATCATAGGAAGGACCCCAGGAGCACTGGTGCAGCAGCATTCGGAGTTCAGGTTCCTCTGTGCATCCCATCTCAGGACTGCGCCTGTCCTCTGTAAGAAGCTTGCAGCATTCTCTGTAGCTCTGTTCCTCTCTGCCTACCTGACCTGTTGTTTGGCAGTCTCACCCTGTGACAGGTGGTGATGACGCTGTTTTTAAGTGCTTCCACAGAGAGCTTGTGGCTCTCACACCGTGCTAGAAGTTGGTAAAGGGCAGCTCTAAACTTGTAAGCTTCGCAGGGGCTGGGATGAAGCTCAGTGGTGCAGCACCTGCCTGGCAAGTGTGAGGCCCTGAGTTTGATTCCTGGTACCAAAAAAATCCCAAAATAAACTTGTAAGGTTCTTTCTTTATCAGTGGCATATAACAACAGCTGGGAGTCCCACTGTTTTTATGATTGCCATCACCACAATATACTCCAAGTGGCAGACGCTGTTCAGTCCAGCACATCACCACCACCCGGCTTCCCTTCCAGGCTCACTACACATGCGAGTCTCAGGGTGGCCTGCGTTCTGTCACTTTACTTTCCACCTGCTGGCGGCTAGCCAGTGGGTCCCCTAACTCCAGCACCTTGTCCTGTCCTGAGACTCAGGCTCTAGGGCATGTCCAGTACTGACAGCTCCTGGTGAGCTATCCCAGAGCAAGCCTGGGGAAGGGTGGGTGACAGAGACTGTGGGCAGAATTCTCAGGGGAGCTGGGGGGCAGCGGCCAGCCTAGCTGAGCCCCAGGCACAGCCTCAGGAAGCGGAGCTCTGCTGGGTCCTGCAGAGCAGATGGAGGTGAATGAGTCGCATCTCTAACCTGCCAGACCAGGGGTAGAGAGTTGGAGTATTTGTACCTCTGAACTCTGAAGTCTTGGGGACTTGTACCCCTGAAGCCCTGAGGATTTGCATCTCTGAAACTACCACAAGATAAACTTGTGAGCTCTTTGAGTCCTCTGTGCGCAGAGGCAGAGGGTTCTGGATTCTGACGTCAGCCTTCTGACTGCCCGGGGTGGTTAGTAGCTGCAGAGTGAACACGCCCTGGTGGCTGCAGCCAGAACACGAGAACGCAGGAGTGTGGCCGGGCGCGGGGCTGCGGAGGGTGTGCCCCAGAGGGCCGATGACGGCGGCCTGTGGGCAGGCAGCCAGGGAACAGGTCACAGAGCGACCAGGGAGGATGACAGGAAGGCGTGACCGCCACTACCCGCCGCCTCCTGGGGTCGGTCAGCCGGGCCTGAGTCACTTTCACGTTTCTAGCTCCTCAGTCTAGGCGAATCCTCCTCTCTTCTCCTGCACCCCCTTCTCCGCTTTTTTCCTTTCATGTACCATTAAAGAAACGTGTGCAATGACGGATCCCTGAGCATACTCTCGGCATTTTGGGTGTTTTATCCCTCGCTTTTTTCTTCATAGAAATTTTTTAAAATTTTATTTTTGAAAGTCTTTTTAAATGCTTGTCTTCTTGTTGATAAGAAACTTTGAATTAGTTACTATGAATTAGTCATGCAACAAAAACACATGGTGTCTTTTATGTATGTGGCAGTATCTTGCCACTGAGGCTAAAGTAAGGAACAACGAGGCAAAGATGTGTGC
>NDGM011176355.1:0-12835 GCA_002564305.1 Octomys mimax | reverse complement strand
CAATATAAAGGCTTCGAGTTTATTATTCTTTATAGCTGAGTAATACTCCATTGTGTAAAAATAGCACATCTTTTTCAACTTCCTCAGGTGATGGGCATCTTGGTTGCTTCCAAGATTTGGCTATCACAAATTTTGTTGCTGTAAACATAGGCACACATATATCACTATGATATGATGTTTTCAGAACCCCCGGGAAAATTCCCAGTAGAGGAATAGCTGGTTTACTTAGAAATTTATTGAAGATATTTTATTGTCATTTATTTCTTCTTTAAGACCTTTTATTTTTATATTTATCCAAGCTTCCAACCTGTATTTTTTAAATCTTTCTTATAGGAAATTTCACAATGAGTTCCTTATAATTTAATTTTGCTGAGAGTGTTTTATTTCTGTTTAAATTACAGGGGAATTTTGCTAGGTACAGAATGCTAGATTTTCAGAAGCATTTACTTTAACTGTTTAAATATTTCAACCCATAACCTCCCTACTTGTGTGGACTTTCACGAGAAGTCGCTGTGACGCTCAGCAATTTCTACTGCTAGGTAAGGGATTATGTTTTCTCTTGTTTCATTCCAGATTTTCTCACAAGCGTCAGTTGTTTCACTCGATGGGCCTGGATTAAGCTTTTTCATATTCATCCTGGGTGCTTTCTGAGATTTCTTTTCTTTTCTTTTCTTTCCTTTTTCCAGTATCGGGGATTGAACTCAGCACCCTGCACTTGCCAGGCGAGCACTTTTTCTACTGAGCTATCTCTCCAGGCCCAAGATTTCTGGATCTATGTTTTGGTGTCTCATTAATTTAAAAAAAGTCTGCTATTACTTCAAACATTCTTTCTACTTTGTTTTCCTTTCTTCTTTGCTATTCCAGCTACACATATGTTATGTTCGAGGAATTATGCATTCTAGGGATACAGTGTTCTTTCTGTTATATTTTTTCTTCTTACATTTTATTTTGGAAAGTTTCCACTAAGTTATCTTTACCCTCACTCCTTCTCTTCTTGGTATTTAATCTTCTGATGAGTAGAATGAAGGAGCTCTTAATTTGCACTGCACCATGTTTTATTTGCAGAAACACCTTCCTCCATAGAGAGCGTATTTTTATCTCTTGTCACTTTTGTTCATTAGAGCCTATAACATATTAATCATATTTTAAATTCATTGCCTAATAGTCCCAAATCTGTGGCATATCTTAGTGCAATTCTAAAAGCTAACCTTTAAGACTGTTTTACTTCCCTATGTCTTTTGACAGGGCTTATAATTTTTTTTTTATTTAAACCTAGACATGATATTTATGCAACAAGAGCTTTGACTTTTCCTCCCAAAGGCCCTAAGTGTCCAGTTTTGTGGTTAATCTAGCTTGGATCTGTGCCATGTTTTATGTTTATTTTAGCTGTAGTGTCAATGTTCCCCGGTTTCTCTAGTATCCCTGCTTTTGTCTACTCCATTTCCTTTGTGCTTGCCTAAAACTCATTCCCACATGGAGCACGCAGCCTGCAGCTCTTTCACCTGTATCCCTTTCTTATATGGGGCCTCTGTCAGTATGTTGGAAAAGTATAATGAGAAGAATTCTGTGATATTATGATCAGACTTAAGTTTCTATTGAGGCTGGGTAGCAGGCCTGCTCCCTTACTTGAGTATTTTAGCTTTTTTAGTCTTTTATCTTTCCACATAGGTGAGAAAGAAAGGTGACAGGGAATCAGAGCAGGAGAGAAATCCTTCCTTACAACATCAGCTAGCCTCTGAGAAAATATTTTCACCCAAGGAGTAAAGCCTTTTTCTTCTGGAGAACATTCTGTACATATGAGAAGATTTCTCTCAGCTTTTCACTTTGAAAATTTGGTGGGATTCTTGGAAATAAAACTCACAAAAGGTGGAGGCCTAATAAAATTACAGCTCTCCCAGGCGCTTCTCACTTTGAGTCTAGTCTGTACTCACCATCCAGTGATTCATCAAAATCGCAGGACGTTTCCCTTCCAGCTTATGGTTCCCACGGCTCATGCCTCAGGTAAGCAGATCTTGCCTGTGAGGCCAGGATTCAGCTGTCCCTTTAGATCTGGGGTAGAGGCCTCACGTGTGATATCAGTCTTCTGATGCATCCAAGAAACACGGTTAATTCTCATTTGTTCAGTTTTTGTTATTGTCGTTGTTGTCGTTGTTTTCTGGTGATAAGGACAGGAGTAATGATTCCCACAGTTACATGGTGTAGATGAAACTGAAAGACTCACATTTCCTTTTGATAATCATGATCTTTAATGATACTTGGGTACTTTTTAATGAATACAGTGTAATACCCTCCAGAATATTTAAAATTAAAAGCAGATCATAAAAAAAAAATGTATTTTGCATGTGTCAATGAGATCTTTTTTTGTTGTTTGTTATTTGTTCCTTTCAAATGTTTGAGGCTGGTGAGATAGCTCAGCGGACTAAGCGCCTGCTTAGGCAAGCTCAAGGACCAGGGTTTGATCTCTGGCACCACATGCTGAGCTGACACCACCCATGGGCTCACTGAGCAGCCACCGAGACTGGGTGTGGTGGCACTCACCTGCAACCCCAGCGCTGGGGAGTCTGAAAACAGGAGGACCACTATGAGCCCGAGCTGCATAGTGAGACCTTGTACCAAATATATAAAAATCAGTAGTTCAGTTGTATTTCTCATCAGGATGCATCATCTTTTTAATGTGCACATCAGCTTGGGTGGCAGCGCCTGTTTCGGAAGTCGTTAGGAGTTTGGCAGCACATGTTGCTAATAAGGCTTTGCCTGATGCTTTGTATCTGTAACAGTTTCTCTCTCCTCCAGGGATAGCCTGGTCCTCCTACTTAGGGGCAAACTCCTTGCTCAGCAGAAGCATGAAAAGAGAAGGCCAGGATTAACCTGTTACCCTGCAGGAACTCAGTTAAGATTCTGATGATTTCCCAGAGCCCCTTAATTTTCCCTAAAATTGAACCTAAACCTCCTCTGGAATTGTGTTTTGCGGCCTGTTAACTTTTTTCTGTGTATTCTGATCTGTGGTCTTGCCTTTCCACCCAGGTCATCACATTCTTTAGAAAACCTCCCAGTGTTGTGCTCACATAACTGTCAACCTGTTAGACTTGAGATGTGCTGAGCTCCTGGCCTCCCAGTGTGGAGGAATGGAGTCGAGAACCAAAGGAGGAGGCCAGGAGTTCAACCCAAAAACTGGAGAACAGTTCCTAGTCTGTACTCAACATCCAGCGATTCTTCTAATTCATTCAATGTCAAACTAAATTGTATTAGTTATGCAGATTTAAGCCACAAATGGCAGCCTCAAACAGGATTTCCAAGGAGGTTCTTAGTGGAGGGCTGCTGCAGGTCGTTGCCTATTGTTTGTTTGGTTTTGGTTTTGTATTTGTTTTGGAGGGAGGTACCAGGAATCAAACTGAAGATCCTGAATTTGCCAGGCAGATGCCATGCCACTGAGCTATATCCCTGGCCTCTGACCATTGTATTTTATACAGCAAAAGCACCACATGGGCACAACCGGTGTGGATCAAGCTACAGTCCGCCTATAGAATTACAAGTATAGTCATTTAGCCAATTTTGATCCAAAGGTGAAGTGAAGCACACAGCCAGGGCATGATGAAGGGGAGGGGAGGGAGGGAGGGACCATAGGTCCAGGCACTCTGCTCACCCCTGCCCCCTCTCGTGGGTCCACACTCAGCTGGCCCGCTGGCTCAGGTGCTTCTAGTGCAGTGCAATCCAAGCTGCAGTCTCTCTCTAGGGAGGCTCAGCCCGCAGCGGGGCACTACTGTGAGGCCTAGGCTGCTTAGATTCTTCTCCACCTTTTCTCGGTGCCTCATGCTCTGGCACTGATTCCCTCAAGGCCAGATCCCTCTTCGGCCGCCTGCTAATTTCTATCTAACTAAGCGGTCTCTTATACTGCCATTTTATCATATGGATTATTTTTCAACTCTCGTAAATTACAAACGATATTTAGTGCAACTGGGGGTCTTCCCAGGTCATCTTGAATCTTTGTCTCCTACTACAATCATGTCTTTTAGAGTGATTTCCTAATTAAAGTTCTAACTTTGAGAAAATAAAATGTCATCATGTCTCCATCCTGACCAAGAAGCATAGTCTATGCTTAGCAGATCTTCCTTATATTTCAATATTTCAAACCCTTTAATAAATGTCAATAAGTAAAGTGTATGTAACAGCTCTGCTACATCCTGTTTGAGGCTGTTGCTGTTCATGGCTTAAATCTGATAACTAATACACTTTAGTTTGACATTGAATGAATTAGGAGAAGAAAAAAAAAAAAAAGGAGTAAAAGTCAGAAAGGAAAGGGGTTTGTAGCCTGGCCACGGTTATAAGGAAGGAGGCCCTGCCTCCGTTCTCTGGCCAGCCCCTCTGCTCCTGTGCCCCAGTGTGTCGTGCTTAGACCCTAAACTCACCGGCTGTGACCGCCACGAGCGTCATATGTTCCTTTTGTTTGTTTGTTTGCTGCTTTCCCTTCTAGAGAACTTCGTTTTTAATTCCTCTGGACCAAGGGTAGCTGTCGTCAGTCGGAATAGGCGGGCTGCTCGCGGAGCTTCTCTCGGTAATCACTGGCCATACGTCACGTCGTAGCACACGCAGGGTTTGGCTCATTGGCTTCAGCCCGAGTTGTGTCCTGCGGCCTGATGAAGCGACTCTCCTTACCATAGTTTGCAGTTTGTGGAAACAGAATGGCTAACACTGTAGAGGCCTCATGTTGGGGTGTGTGTGTGTGTGTGTACGCTTGTGAGTATGGTGCCAGGATGGAACCCAAGGCCTCAATCATACCATGCAAACACCTTACCACTTAGCTACATGCCAGCCTCCTATTTTTCTTCCTTTCCGGATATCCATTATAAGAAACTATAAACCTGTTCTTTCAAGTGACGACTTTGAAATGAACTATGAACATTTTTGAATAATTATTTTTCTTCCCGTTTGCTGCTGTTCATAATTCAAACAATCTTCAACCAAACAATTAATCACCATGTCTTAGTACCAGTGGTATTCAAAAAAATTTTAAGGTAGATTTGGAAGTCTATGTTGGAAACATTTTCCTTAAGTATTTTGTTGTTTGAAAACAGAAATTAAGAAATCAAAATTTTGGAATTATAATTATTATTGATCTTATAAATTTCACCTAAAATATATTTTAACTTTTAAAAATGTAAGACTGGGAATCAACAGATTAAATTGTATTTCTAGCTCTGCTGAGTCATTTTAGAAATGTAGGGCCAGCTTCATAGCTCAGTGAATTAAAAGTGCCTGCTTAGGTAGGTGCTGTAGCTGGTGTTGGATCCCCTGTGTACCTTGCCTGCCCCGACCCCTGGGGCACACTGAGATGGGACTGAGACTGACCACGGTGGCCCATACCTGTAATCCCAGGGCTTGGGAGGCTGAAGACAGGAGCATCACTATGAGTCTAATCTACATAATGAGACCCTGTAGACCCTGTACTAAATACGTAAAAGAAGAAGAAAGCAGAAAGAAATGTGGACTAATATTCTCTACCTTACTTTTTAATCAACAAAGGCTTACATTAATTTATATATTTTCTAAAGTCTATATTAGGTTTAAAATGATTTTAACTCATGTGATATTACTATGCTGTACTTGTTTGAGAGATTGAAGGCTTAAGATAAATGAAATTTATATTGCCAAATTTGGAGTAAGCAGACAGTGGTTATCGTCCGAAGGGAGTGCTGTTGTTGAGCTGTGCAGCAAGTTCCCTATTTCATTTGTCAGTCAATTCAAGAATTCTCTCCCAGGCAGATGAAAAGGTCATTGCAAAAGTCAACATTTTTGCTATTCTATTATGAATATCCCCCTGAAAATATTTTGAAACATCCACTTCGCCCATGGAAAGTTCACGGAGCAAACTGACAATGTATCTTCCTGGGCAAAAGCAACCCGCAAACCTGAGAAAGCCAATTTATCATTTTTAAATTTTTTTTATTTATCATTTTTGTGCATTTGATTTTACTTAGATATAGCCCTGGGAGAATTTTTTAAAGGTATAAATAATAACACTGAGGTTCTGTTCCTTTCTGAGCTTCCACCCCTGAAATGACCAGGTCCCAGGTCTTTAAAATTCTTTTCCATAGTAGAAGAGTCCCTGAGTATTCACGTAATCTCCCCAGGAACCATTAAAATTGTCCCTTTAGGAAAGCTTGGCTGGTCTCCATGGGGGACCCCTCCTGCTTGACACCTCACTGCATCTGAAGGCGAGCCCTGACGGGCATAAGCTTCTCCAAACTTGTTATGTGGGCTCATAAACTTCCCTGGCTGTGGCTCCCAAGGCTGCTCCTGACAGAAGGAAAGCTATTTCATTATTTAACTATTAATGACTGTCCTGTGAGACGCACTCAATGTTTTATTTTTATGTATCTTTTGGGAACTGAGAATGAACAACTTCACTGTGTGGGGATCCAAGAAAGTTGCTGGATACACTTAGCCAATCTGCTCTCTAAAGATCAGCTTCTAGAACTCACTTCAGGCATCTTGAATGCCATTCTTCCTGGTAAGTCTCTTTTGTCTCCCCACTTGTGAATAGTTTTGAAGCTATGTCACAGGTGTAGGTCATTTGCAAACAACCTGGACAGCATCTAGTGAAGGCTAAGCTTTTGTAGATGAAACTGCACGCTACCTCCTCCTGTCCTGCACCCCAGGCACAGCCCCTGTATCACACAGTCAGAGCATTCTAAGGACCAAAGCACTGAGTCGCTCTAAGATTTCTGAGCTTCCTCTAAAATTTCAAAAATTGTCAAGCTTGAGGAAATGCCGCAGGTCTGTCTTTACGCTTTCCCCTATATCAGTTCCTGAATGAAGTTAAAGACAACCTTACTTTTGTTTATTCTTTTCTCAATGTCAAATTCACAAGTCTATTTTTTTCTTTTATGATGATTATAAAGGTATACATAGATGACTAGATAAATATATCATTGGTTAAGGCAAGCATACTTGAGGATATACTAATAAATTGAATTTTCAGATTTGCCCCATTTGCATGTTGTGGCAGGTAGGACTACTGAGCCTACAGCCCCCTCTACTGGGTGGACTGTATCAGGTTTGTCACATGCACCTTAAGCAAGAGGTCTTTGTTGGCCTTCTTTGAATCTCTTGAAAATGCCCAAATTAGCTCCAAATCTCATATCTGTTTTGGCCTATTTGACCATGTATGGATTCAGACCTCATGGATTCTCTGCTTTTCCATAAACATCACTTCTCCCTAATCTGAATGTTTGGTAGTTGGCCTGAGTGAGTGGACCTTCCATATATCTTCACTTCCTTTTTCCTCTGCACAGACATTGGATATTTACAGCTCATGAGACTCTCTAGAGCCAGAGGCTCATTAATTCATTTTGGTTACATGTGTTGGGTCACAAGCATGTATACTGTGATGGAATTTACAGACACAGGGAGAGCAATGAGGTATTTTGTTTGATGTATGATTGGTATACGGTTTACATATGCTTTTTTGAAAAATAAAAGCATTAAACACACAGAGATTGCTATAGTTTGTTTTCTGAAACTACTTCATGATCTCAAATATTTCCAATATTTTTAAATACCAAGAGATCTAGTTTGCGGAGGGCATTCACAGACACTTACAGGTCAGTGAATCCTGACCCAAGCTAAGTGTCGAGGCCCCTTTTCTTCCCTGAGACTCTGACCTGTTACAGCAATGTGGCTTCTGCCAGCTTTTCTGGGTAGGAGAAAAATCTGACCACACTCCTTGTAAGTAAATAAGAGATTCTCAAGCAGGTAGCACAAGTGTTCTGAGAGGACAGTGGGCAGTCATAGGGGGAGGCCTTGGTGACCTGAGGAGGGCTACCTCTTTACTTCTTCCTTGAGAGTAGAAAGTTCAGGCAGACAAGTGAAAATTCAAAGAAATGGTAATTTTTGATTGTTTGAGTCATATTCAACTGGACATATCAAAATTTTAGGCTATCTGTGTATGTTCAAATACACAATTATTGTTGAGTTTAAGATGAAGTAGATAAAACGCACACACACACACACACGCACACACACAGGAGCTGGGTAGGGTGTTGTGCGCCTGTCATCCCAGCACTCAGAAGACTAAGGTAGGAAGATCACTGTGGGTTCAAGGCCAACACTGGCTGCAGCACAACCCCATTTCAGACTACCAGGAAAGGAAGACGAACAGAGATTGAAATTGTTACCCATTGTACGGCATCAATTATGTATTTCAGGTGTTCATTTGCAAAGTTTGCCTCAATTATCATTGCTAGTAATCATCATCGTACTGATCTTTATTGATCATTCATTATATTTAACTCTCCTCTTAGCATTGTGTCTTTGTGGTCATAGCTTGAGTACTGGCTATCTTACAGAGAGAAGCCCCAGCTAGCCTGGGTGCTGGTGCATACACGTCAGTTGCGTCACTGCACCGACAGCAGGAAATAACAAAGACAGATTCTCCCAGCAAAAATAGGGAAACCATACTAAACTCTAACCAAACTGAATGATCTGTATAGAGAGAATTGTATGGAGTCTTGAAACCAGCAGCGAAGATGAGCCTGTGCAGTAAGGGACCAAGAACTGCAGATAAACTTCCCCATCCCGTGCTGCTGCCCTCCTGGTCACTTTTTCCTTCCTCTCTTCCTCCCCCATCTGTTTCCTGCTAGTCTAATACACAGCCATGCAAGACTTGTGGGCTTTCTTCAAGACTGTCAGTGGGTGCCTTGCTTGATTTTAGAATGTGTGTGCCTTAAAACTCCACCGCATGAATTTGGCTGCTCTGGAGTTATGGAATCTCAGGAGCCATATCGGAAAGAGAAGATCTTCCTTCTTACTAACCTTCAAGAAATGCAGTCAATGCAGAGGCCCCAGCTCTGTGACATTGCAGGCAGTCTTCAACAGGTGGTGCAAGCATCTCTTCAGGAGCTGAGGATTAGTGTAGAAATATGTGCTCTATCTGGGCACGGATGCCTTGGCACGTATCCTTCTGTAAGTCTCTTTTGAATTAGATTTTCTTAATTTATGGCCACTTCTTTAGAAGCATCTATGAAAGGTATATGTTGTGCAGTGGTAGGACCAAAACCCCGTAGGGTCCCGCCTCCCCTCTGATCTGAGGCTCTTTACATAAAGAACAGTCTCTTCTGGCACAACTGGTCTTTGGCCCACCAAAGTCAACTTTCAGGGAAGAGACACAAAGGTAACCGTGAGGAATGCGGCAGAGGCAAGAGCTGATGGCTCATCTTCCTACACTCTCTTGTATTTGCATTTTAATGAGAGCCATATTTTAGGTAAAAGGATCGGAATGTTTATTCTGGAATTTAAAGCCTTCTACATGAGAGGTATGCACCAATAAATCATCAGCACTTTGTATTGTAGATAATTAAGTCACTGAAATTTCTGTTTTCTAATGTTTCATAAGGCACAAAAAAGAGAAGTTTTTGTGGTAGTAATTTCTTGGTTTTTGATTTACAGAGTGTGATCTGAAAATAGAGCTTTTTAAATTTTACTACAGGAATATTTTACTTTAAAAAAATCTGAACTTTGTTTAAAGTTAAAATTTAAAATTATTTAAAATTATTCAGGAAAAGACATAATTATCTACCTCAAAATGCTCACCGGCATTTGGAATAAGTATATACCACCATTCCGGCCACTTTCTGAAGCAGGCATGGACATCTCCTTTCTTGAAGGTCTTTACTTGTGCTGCCCTCACCTTGATGTCCTGAATCAACTCAAACTATTTACTCTTGACAGCCATGTTGATTTTGGGGAAAAGCCATAAGTCACACAGTGCCAGCTCTGGCCAGAAAAGTGAAGAAGGACATACCATAACGGCTTCTGAGTGCGCCTGTCCTTTGGGCAGCGCCAGGAGCAGCATTCTCTGTACTTTTCCTCGTACCTCATAAAGACACTCATGAAAAAGTACTTACAGAACTGTGCCAGAAATTGGCAATCATGATGGGATTAATGTGTTTAAGCAAGGGAAGTTGTGAGGGGGGTTAATGACAACGTGCCTTTTATTGAAACAAAGTTTTTAAAATTTTAAATATTCACTGTACATTTTGATCATCTCTTATACAGTTCAACTATTTTCCCAGTCAGTAGATTGGGGTATGTTACTATTTTGGTGTTGGGGCCAGACATAGTCTGTAATGCTGCTGTACATTTTGTTTAAAGCGAAATCAGGAATGATACATTTTCTTAGAGATGTGTGATTAATTACCTTAATTTCTTTTTTCCTTGGCAGTAATAGCCAGGGTATTTGCACCAAATCACAAATTATGGAGCACATGCAAGGAGTAGACTCAGAGAGACAAGGTCTCGGTGCCCTGCACAGGGCCTTCCCCAAGCCGTGGGCTGCACTGACTACAGTAAGAAGCTGTGAATTTCAGCTCCAGGACGTTTTCTCCTGCACCTTGTTCACTGGGTAGAAGCAGCCACGCTTATTCTGGAACAAGTTCCCTGAATAAATACGCAAACAAAGCATTGAAGTCTGTGTGTAGCTACTTGCTAGGCCCAGATCATTGCCTGCTACCTTAGCCTTGGGGTGGGTTCACCAACTGGGATTTGGCTGGGGCACATTCTCCTTGAAGCCAAGTTGGCTTTTAGACTTTGGAACTGGAAATTTCCAAATAAAGAAAAACTAATGGTGGCCTATTTCATTATCTACCTTGTGTCCAAATTTCCTTCCTGAAACATTTTCTGGAGTTATGGGTGCTCCTAGGACATTAGGAATAAAGTCATGCTCTGTTAATCATGTGCTTACTGTCTCATGTTGCATTTTCCTTGAATTATCTAACTATAGTTTGGACCTCGATTTACTTTTGTTGGGTCTTGGCTCCTCCTAGCTTTCCTTCAGGATTCTGAGGAGTCTGAGAGCAGATGCTCATGACTTCCCAGTATCTTGCTCCTATTAATGACATAATAAATTCTTATGAACAAATGCATGGGCACTCACTGGACTCCCTTACTGGAAATGCAGAAAACATCCAGGTGACTTTTGTAAAGTACACCTGTCACTGGATGGTAGGTCCTGAGGGAATTCTTTCCAGATTCTTAATATCTCAAACAAAGAATTGGAAAGCAGTAGGGATGTGCATTTGTTGAAGATAGAAAAGTTTGCACTGTGGAGTGAGAGCTGGACAGACTGACAATGACAGCAAGGATGAAGGACAGGGCCTTTTGTACTTGGCGTATCTGGACTGGTTTCCCCAATGCAAGTAAGCCATTGGGATGGCTGTCTTATCAACCTTCACTTGGCCACATACCAGATGGAGACCACCCTCAGGAAAGGTGAACTTGGCTTCATGCCAGATGTAAACGAAGGATTGAAAATAATGCCTTCCTGCTCAGTTCAAGTGCTCAGGAGCTGCAAAAACACCCTGGAGGCTGTGCTTTGTGCCCATGTGCTGGGGCTCCAGTGCTGTTGCCCTCTTGTCTAACTGGTTTGCCCCATCCCAGTTCTCCCACCTCAAACCAAGATCTCTTGCCTTTTTGATTTGTTTTCTCACCTAGTAAACATGTATGACATACCAGGAAAACTGAGAAGGTCAACTGGCAGGTGGTGACCTCTTTGTATCATGTGAAGTGTGATTGTAAATGATTTGGGATTAAATAGAATGAGGAATAAAGCATGTGCTCATTCTTATGCAGCTATAAACCAATGAAATTTGCAAGGAAGTAAAAGGGGGTTAGTAACTGCAGTTATTTTTCTAACAGAGGGTCTGACTTGGGTGTTTTTTGTGTAGAGATGAGCCAATATGGAAAGTTCCAAAAACTAAGAGGAGTGGGAGCTGCAGCCTTGATATTTACAAAAGAGGCTACCCTGGCAGAGATGGGGATGAGGATAACAGAAAGCAGATGGGCAAACTGAGGCACAAAGACCTGATCCACTCGCGTCCTGTGCCTCACACCACACCGAATAAAGGAATGAATGGAAGCCTACTTTGCAGACACATTGACTCCCCAGTGCTCCTCTGCAGCAGACACAGAGCCACTACAGAACTCTGTTCAGGGCGTTTCCCGCTCACAGCCATTGGGCATGTGAAGAATTACACCAACAGCTGGGCAAACGACCCCCAGAGCGTTCATGAGCATCTGCATTTCATCTTCCGGTGCTGGCCAGCATCTTGATTCCTAGCTCCAGTCGCCCTGCCCTAGCTTTAGTTCTAATAAAAACCAAGTACTCATCAAAAAATAAAGTATTTGCCTTGCTCAGTATAGTAAACAAAGCCATAGAAATGGTGCACCATTTTAATAACTGTTGTGCATATGAGCTTAATGAGGTGACCAATGTATTTTACCTGTAACTGGAGGAAATGTAGGAGGAGATTTTCCAGCCAGGGCCTCCTCAGGAGGTAGGCTTCCTCATCACAGTGTGATACGCTGATGCATACAATTATCATTTCTCTGCATTTACTGTGCATCAACTGCGCCTCTTTTTTTAGATTACTTGGCATCAATTATATGTCTGCATAGGACACTGAGGCAGGCCCAAGTGGGCGGGTGATCGAGCCAGCAGGGGTCTGTGAGGCCTCTGTATCCTCGTAGTATGCAATCAACTACCTGGTACTTTGAAGCCAGAGTGGGCCTTGAAGATTTTGCTGTTGTTGTTGGCTTTAATCCATGGCTGAAGAGCTCACCTCAGTACCATGTGACTGAATGCTGTGGCTGGGCCCGAAGTTGAAGCAGGGCACGGAAGGGGACCTAGCTCCTACTGCTTCCAGCCTTGGATTTATTTTAGATAATTTTATTGAGAAACAAATATCAATGAAACAGGTTCACAACCAATTACTGGCATATTTTCAATAATTAATACGTTGCATATTGTTGTCTTAGTGGTTATTCATTGTACAAGATGCAG